>VYZQ01021261.1:3379-63729 GCA_013400655.1 Mystacornis crossleyi
TTTTTTTTTTTTTTTTTTTTTTTTTTTTTTTTTTTTTAATTTAACCCCAACAAGGAGTGCAGAAAAGTAACCAGTAATTTAATTGTAAGTGAAGAATTTCTTGCTGGTTATAGCCTAGGGACATGTTTTATTTGAATCCAAAAATCAACCAGAAAATAAATTTAATTGCTTTCTAATATGTCTTGTTAAAGCATGGATCAGTCTGTGCTGCAAATGAGCTTTGGAGGTTCTGGTGAGAGAGAATGCAGACTCCAGTTTTGCTGGTAGAGTAAATGCTGGATGTCAGCACTTTCTCTGATAACAATGTTGTTGAGAACTGCTCTGGCACACCAGATTTCCCTGAATGCCTGTAGCTTGCTGTGGAAGTTAACTCAGGACTTCAGCTTGTTTTGTCATGCTCCATTTGGAAAGTTTGGATTTCAGAAGGGGGAAAATAATGCTGCCTGCTTTTAGTATCTAAAACAAAAGTGTAGAAAGCTGGAGCAGCTGATTCTGAAGCTTGTCAAAGAATCCTTACATATCTTTCTTCAAAGAATAACTTAGTTTTATCTTGTTGTATCTTTCAAAAGCTCAATCATTAGAACATTGGTATCATTGAAATATCAACAGACAAATGATGAATGTCTCGTCTTGCCTTGCTGTATTTTTTATTGGGTCATTTATTTTGGGTTTGTTCTTTTTTTAAAGATACTTTTCTGCAAGATGAAGCCATTTCTCCCAGCACATTTGATGTGTATTAAATATATTAGTTTTAGGAAGATGCTGAGCAGTGCTTCTTATGTGGCTTCTTTGGCCTTTTCCTGTGGGCAAAGAGAAAAAAAAAATTAATTATTTACTGTGTTCCAAACAGTTCAAAAATAAATGTTTGTAGACACTTTGTGTCTTTGTCAATTTACATGCTAAACACTGTTGATAACGATGGGAAACAGTCAGTTGAATGTTTCCTGTATACAGAAATTTACATGGTTAGGGGTTTAAAATTGTCCTGGCTATCCCTAGTAAGAGAAGTAAGGTAATTTACTGCTCTTGCTCTCTTCATAAATTACACTGAAAAATCCTTAAACTGATTTTTTGTTCTTTTTTTCAGTGTTTTTAAATCTTTACTTATAATCTCTCACATGTCTGAGTTTTGAAGGAGTTTACCTGATGCTTTGTGTCTGTGTCTGCCTGTGTTACGTCTCTCTGTGGGCAGCTCTTTGAAATGGTTTTGCATTTTAAGGGGTGAGATTTGGCTTGGTTTATACCTCTTCCCTGTGCTTGCTTTATAGGACAGTCACATAAGTTGTAGTGCCCCATCTGTCCCTAAAGGGGGATAATCTTATTTAACGTGAGTATTGTGGTGCACCAGTGTTTGTGAGTGGCTGCAGGTACCTTTTATTTACAGTGTAGGAATTAATGAACGTCCTGCTTGGGAATCTTGTTAAAGGCATTTTTTGTTAGTATGTAACCCTCTTTTCTTGCATTTCCCTGCACCAGTGATGTATAGGACCATATATTACATATTTCAGCTTGCTGCTTCTGAGAAAGAAATCTGTTTGGGTGGGTATGATGGAGTTGTTTTAGAAGCACATATAAAGCACATTAAGCAAAACACATTTAAATTCATCACTTGAGTATAAATATCCAACAGGACAGCTTACAGATTTTTCTTCCAGCTTGCTGCCTAGGGAGTTGAGGTGTTGTAGAGCAAGGAAACGTACACAAGAAGGAATACCCATTTCTCTGTTTATTTTTAACTCTTTTTTTTTTTTAATGTGTCTACTCATATATGTATAGGGCAAAAACAAAATGCATTGAGTTTTTTTTAAATAAGGGAAAAATCAGTCTTTTTAGAGAATATTCTGGTTATCATATTAATTGATATTGTTCTGTCACTACTGATGGAGAAGTAGCTAATGAGAATTAACTATATGAGCTCTGGAAGGCCTGATTTTTAAGAGTGTTTTAAAATGCATCTCAGTGAGAGAAGCCAGTTTTACCTGTTAGCAGCTTGAATGAAACACTCAAACTCTAGCTCTTTTAAAAGACTGAAAATAAGTGAAATATTTTATTTTATAATTCATTCATGATTCAGTTCTATTAGGAAATGACCTGTTTTACTTAATTGTATCTGCATTAAGAACAAGACAAATTTCCGACCCTTTTCTCATCTCCAAGCCCAATCTAGTTAGGCATAAAAGGAGTGTAAGAACTGTGAACCTAGAATTGTGTAGGCAAGGTGAATGGGAAGGTGAAATCCATTATCTGCTGAAATGCTGGTGCAGGTATGTCTTTGGGAGCATGAACTGCTGCGCTGATATTTGCTAAGAAGCCTGCAGTGCGTGTGCATCCTGAAACTGCTTTTCGTCCTCGTGAGGGAGGATAGACATTTCAAAAATAACATCTGCCATGACAGCCTGAAAACCCGTGTAAATGAAGCCTCTTTTTTGAATTTGTAGTTGAAATGTCTCATGGGTTTTTTGATTTCTGTTTACAGTGGTGTCAAAACTGTTAGCCTCCTTTTAGCATCTTTCTGCAGCCAAGTTTAGTTACGAAGGAGTAATGTATATTTGGCCTAGTAAAACAGGCCAGTTCTGTACTTAAGTGTGTGTGTAAGTGGTAGTTAGCGGGTAGCCTGCAGAAAGGAAGAGTGACTTTGTTTTGTTACTGATAAACACGTCGGCCATGGCACAGCCCTGCCTGGCTGTCTGATCTGGCCTCTCTTGAGGCCACTCCAGGCAGCACAAAAAAAGTGTCATTGCATGTGAAATGACAAGTGTGGTCAGATTAGTTTGGTCCAGGTATCACTCAGCAATATGTTATGTATAAGGTTTTGGTGCATGTTTATTTTCAATTTCAAGGAGCAAAACAACACTGATGTGTCTTCTTATAGTCAACTCAAGTCACCTGGTATCTAGTACTATTCTTTTGAGCCTTCTAGGAGCATGACTGTTCTTTGGGACATAGAAGAAATTGGAAAGGTTTTCCTGTAATAAAATAAACCTTTAGCAAGCAGAAATTTTACAAAGAGGAGATTTTGTTTGTTTTAAATGGAACAAGTTCCCTCAGGAATAACTGGTTTGTAGGTAGCAAATACAGAAATTTGAATGTTGTGGTGGGAGAATGTTGCAAAGACAGATGTTTATGTCCATTTCTGTGAGTGAACCAACAACTCTTCCCGGAGGATCCTTTCTCAGAAGGTAAGACATGGCTTGGAAAGGTAAAGGTCAAGTCAACTCGAGCGAGAGGGGCTTAGATCTGTGCATCAGGGAGAACATCCTGATCCTGAGAAGCTTTGGCTGTGGGATAAGGCTGTTGGAGGGACAGGAGGCAAGTTATGGTCATGGGGAAAATGAGATGCAGAACACTTAAATGGCTTGATCAGATGCACGTGCATAAGAGGGTGGGAGTGGAAGGAGGGTCACGTGCTGCTTGTCTGGTAATCCAGCAAGGAGGTTGTGCCTCAGCAGCCTAGTGGCAATGACAAGGACGTGACGTTCAGTGAGAGTTCCCTCCATGAACTTGCTATGCCTAGTATAGGCATAGCAACATTTAGGATTTTTAAACTAAATAAAACCCCTTTGTGCATCTGCTTTATGTGTAACCACAGTCCAGAGACTAACATGAGATGGTGGCATGGGTTTGTTTTTCTTGGTCTTTTATTCACCTGTTGGAGTTCGGGATTTACTGGAGTGTGGATGGATAGTGAGCATTTAATTTGTTGCAGCCACAAGAAAGATGCAGTAAACTTTAATTCTGAAGAAACTCAAGCCTTTCAGAGGAATCCTCCGGGGAGTGAACTGCATTGACTGAGAAGCATTGACTCGGTCAGGTTATATTTGTAGAAACAAACCTGTTTTCCAAGCCCCTCATCACAATTCCAAATGATTGTTTTTAGAGGCCCTTGTCCCTGGGAGTTGGCTGGGGCGCTGTCAGTGCTCTCTGTGCTCTGTCTGGATTCCCTGTAGCTGGGATGTACGGCTGGAGAGCACATGGCTTTTGTGTGGCTCGTAATCCTCTGTCTGTGCATCATCCTCCAGCTCAGCACCGCGAGCCGGCGGAAGCTGTGCTGCAGAGGAGTTCAGCCGGCAGCATTTTTATCAGTGCGCTTTTATCCAATGAATCCAAGCAAGCAGAAGAACAATGGAATTTTTTGTAGCTCCTAGGTGGCAAACAGCTCTGTTTGCTGTGGATGAGGGGTCGGGATTGCTGTTCCTGGGTTGTAGCTTGGTGTTTTCTTCTTGGCTGACACACAGGGACTAAGCTCTTTGTCTAGCCTGCTCTGCCAAAGTCTAGGGCTCGACAGTATTGAACTGTGACCTGCAAAAGTTTACCTAGTAATCTTCCACGTCCCTGTTTTACATGGAAGATTCTCCTGGAAATGCCCAAGGGAAATAAGAGGGCTGGAGGTGGCTGGTTGTTGAAAGCAGTCAAGTTGTAGTAAAACTGGGCCAATTTGAGAGTTACTGGCACAGTTAGGTGAATTTATTCGTTACATTTGGCTTGTTTTGCTTTTTGGATGAGACTTACATGAAAGGAAGACTTCAGATAGTGAGAAAGAAATTACTATTTCAGTTGTTCCTTCTTGCTCTAAAGCAAGTTGGGTGGTGTTACCGTTTCCATGCACCAGCAACGTGAAAGTGACAAACTTCTTTAGGCACCACTTGCAGAATTGTATGTAAGACTATTAAATTCCCCTCATTTCCCTGCCAAAAATAGTAAACCTTGAAAAATATGCAAAGCATTCCAAAGCTCGTAAGTACCAGCGTGCTGAACTACAAAGTTTCTGCATTTTTAGAGTCCCATTTTAGGTGCGCTGTGGACATATTTGTGTTCTCATCGTGCAGGCTTCCCTGGGCTGCTGCCTTGTCAGATCTGGTACACACAGGAGGATCAAGACTACTCAGTCCTGGAAGGGAGAACTTCAAAGAAAGCCTCAACCTTGGAAGAGCTTGACTGATTGGAATTAAGATTCTATTTTTAATTACCGATGCTGCAGTTTAATACTGGAGACATTGTTGTATTCCAGACAGTGGTTTTTAGAGTTCAGTGCAGATCTTCACTGCTTGAATCAGCACTTAGCAAAGGTACTTTTTCTCTAGAATTACAGGAGCTGTGTCAGTAGTTCAGAGTACACAACTGTTTGGTGTTCTCCTTGCTTTTCAATTTGATATTGTCATCGTGGCTTTGTGGACTTAAGTGTGATGCACTATTAATCACTTCCAGAGCAGCTGCTGTGTTGCTCTCAAGAAGTGAGTGAAAACAGGATACTGATGCAAAGCATGTTGGGATGTTTTGAAATAAAAAGCACTCAATCAACATTATTTAGATCAGACAATCTTTTTATTAAGTATTTGAGCCCTGTGCTACAGGATGATGCTCTGAGACAAGACAGTTTTGCATTAAAAAAAGTATTATCCACATCATGTAATACTCAACAATTTAATGTTGGAGTGTGCATTTATGTGAGGATCTTGTTAAAATTCTGCAAGAGATTACCTTTACATTTTGCCTGATCTGAAACCCTGAAATGCTTGATGTTGAATCTGTGAAGTTGTTTTTTTTCATTTTAAAAAGTCATTGCAAATCAAGCAAGTAAAAGGAAGAAAACTAGCCATGCTTACATGCATTTAAGTAGATGTGTGAAGTATTTGGATTTCATATTTGCACTAAACCAATACATTTTTTCAGACAATTAAATATTTTGCAAATTAGTCACACTTAAACTGGCAATTTTTGAAGTAACCATAAAAGCATTTACTGAGCTAAAAAAGTCTTTTGTTGCTTCAGCTCTAATCCACATTAATTTTTCTAATTCATCTACCCATTGTTGCCTTTAAAATTTCTTCTTTGAAATGCACAAATAAGTTTCATCCTTGTATTTGGGAGCAATTTTATTAAAAAAAATTTTAAACCCTCACCATTGTTTTTTCAATTTTGCCACACCCACCACAAGATAAATTCCTTAATTTTGTGCTGGGCTGCAGGGTAATCACAGGGAATGGTGCTCCAGCAGCTGCGTGTGTTCAGCTGCTGTTTGTGACCACACCTACGTAAGTCAGCATTGAATGTGGATTTTTGGGATTGTGTTGAAAGTAAGAAGACTTCATCTGGGCATTATCTTTAGCTGTAACGTGCTGAATTACTAAAAGATGCAAGCCTCTCTTGCTCCACACAAAATCTACTCTGTAAGTACCAGTGCAGTGAGGCGCAAGATTAGAAATACTAAAAAAGTAAGGCAAAGCACTTGGAGTTTGTAGGAGTGAAGACGTGTAGTGTTATGCCTCTATTTGGAGAACCATGATCTAATCTTATTTATAAGTATCAAATGAAGAAGGAAAATGCGCTTTCCTTGTGTGCTCAACATCAGTACCTGCAAAAAGATGGCCCTTATTTCCTTTAAAACAAAATAATCTCCATGAAAAAGGCTGATTGGAGGCACTCAGTGGTGATTCACATTCTTGCTGACCTATTTCTTTACTGGTCTAGGTTTGAAACTGAAAATACTTTAGGCTTGTGGCTGCTGACTTTGGTATCAAGTAAAGGCCATACTTGCATCAGTACCTCCTTGTTGAAGCTGATTTTTCTCTCCGTAGCTGGGCAGGAGGACATGAGCTGGTGATTCCCAGTGTGGGGCTGGGATGGGTTTTCCATCTGTTGTGCAGAGTCAGGCTGACACACAAAAAACCCTTCAGCTGTTACCACTGTGAAGAAAACCTTCAGGTGGTGGGGAAATGAAAACCTGTGGAGTCAGAAATAAGTCTTGATGAGTGGGTGGGGTTTTTTCTGTGTGTGTTTGAACTTTTGGGGGAGTTTTTTAGTTGTGTTTTTTTATCCCTTGAGTCCCAGTTTGATTTCTAGGAATCTCTCCTTAAATAGAGCCACAGGTGTTAATGATGATGGGAGAGGAGTGGATGTTCAGAGGGGTGTAGGGTTGGGAGGACCCCGGATGGCTCTTTAGAATGTGAAGATTGTTTGTGGATTATTGTAGTGGCAATGAAATTGATATTTCATAGGTATTAAAGGAAAATACCTTGAAGATGCCAGTCATCAATCCCAAGCACAGCTGTGCTTTTGGTTTTTTTAATGTTTTATTCCCCCCCTCTTGGCGGCATGGCTGGCTTAAATGCTCCCTTGCCCTGTACCAACCTCTGTGCTGGTACAATTGTTTATGGACTCGAGCAGTGACTGGGAGCAGAGAACTCCATCTGGGTTAAAAATAACTTGGTCCCAGAAAATAAACTGTATTTTTAACCTGGATCAAGTTTCCTGGTCCAGAACACTGTGCAGCCCTGCAAACACTTGCAGTGACACAAGTGCAAAGGTGCTGCACTGGTTCTTGGGGCAACTCTAAGTCAGGTTTTATGTTTTATCCCAGTTGCAGCAGGCTTGGCAAGCAGACATGGGAACCATTTTCAGCTGTATCCCAAGATTGCAGTGGTGGGATGTGTTCTGTGGGTGTTTGGGGCCTTTTTGAGTTCTATGTTCAAAAAACAGCATTTTCTTTTTGTCATTTAACCAATCAGGCATAATTTTCAACAATAATAATAGCAAAAAAAAAAAATCTATCCATTTAGTACTGAAGTGTTTTAGTGGAATGGCCTGGGGAGCATCTGCTATGCGACAGGAGAGAGAAATGGTGAATTTTGGAGGCTCACAAAGTGTAGCGCTGCAGGTTCTGTCTTCCTGGGTTCTTGGTGGGGCTCAGCTACAAAGGTAGGACGGTGTTGTAGGCCTGTCACGTGGGGACAGAATGTCATCCATACCTTTTAGAGACGTCCAGGAGCTGCCAGGGATCCGCGTGGCACTCAGGGAGACCTTTGGTACAAGTGCGTGTCATCCACTTGATGGGATGTGCCAGTTCTCGAGTTGTCTGTCTACTGTCTCCTGTCACCCTCCCTCGGTGGCCTCTTTCTCACATGTCTTCCACTGCCTTAGAAAAGCGTGTACCGAGCCATCTTCTAGTCTCAGCAGTGTCATAGAAACAACCCAGGTCTGTGGGACTTGCTTTTAGCAGGTAAAAATTGGAATATTTCTGAAGCAAAAACATTCCTTTTTTTCAGTTCTAGCAAAAAGCAAAGCCCTGGGTACCTTCCATTTGGATAGAAATGAACATGCAGTTGCTAAGGAGTGAGCACATTCTGCCTTTCACGTGTGAAGTTTGTTAGCAGGCTCAGTCTCCTTCTGAATGTGGATCTTAATTTCAGGCTTCTCCTCAGGACAGCAAAAATTGGGTGTGGGGAGGAGGATGGGGTGCACCCCATGGGCCTGGGGATTTTGGTCTTGACCATGTATCTGGTTGAGACAACTGAGTGTACCTGGATCAGTCTTCTGCCCTCTTGGGACTTTGCTTCTGCCTAAGTATCACGACGGAGAGCTGCGTGTGGAGAACCGAGGATCATCTCATGACTGGGCCATCGGTGTTTTGGGAACAATGGATCCACGTATGATGTGGGGTTGGGGGAAAAGTTGGTATGTGGGTTGTTGTGGTTGTTGTTTGTTTTCTTTTTTTTAGAATGCGATTTAAAAGTATTAGGAAATGCAGTGAAAGCAGCTTTCTTTTTGGTATCTTTTTTCCCCTTGCACTTCAGAAAACTTCTCTAGCATGATGAATCTACTTTGAGGGATCTAGCAGTGAGATGCCTTGGTTCCTAATATGGCAGATACTACATCTGCTTCCTGTGTGTTATCAGACGTGTTTTTAGGTCTGGGTTGTAATCTGCAGAGCTCTTGTAGAACTGGCCCTGGTTATTTTAGAGGCCTTTTCAATCTGTGGTCTGGAATAACACAGTAATCAGGGGCTCCAAGTGGACAGGGTTTAAAGCGATATGATCTGGGGTGATGAGCTTTCCTGGCAGTACTTAGTGTGGAACTCTCTTGTGTGTGATACCAGCCCGAGCCTGGAATTCACTGATTTTAGGGTGAGACGTGAGAAGATGGGTTTTATAGCAGCTTTATCTGTGCTGGTAGCTACAAGAATGCTCCAAGTGAGGGACCTTCTAAGAGAGCTTCTCTGTGCCAGTGCCTGAAGATCATGCCTGAAGTTCTTCAGGGTTTTAATTTTGTTTGCATAATTACCATGTTTTTCTAGATCTGATTTTTTTTTTCATCTTGTAAAGAAGTAGTTTCTATTTTGCTGTAGTAAAAGAATACCTGTTTTTTCGCCCGTGTCACGAGCATAAGTTTGAAGAATTGCTTGTGAGAAATGCTGACTTAATCTTCTAGCTTGGGAGGTGTGTGTGATTTTCAGAGATATCCCTATTTCACACTCCCTTTGGGTTTTTTTAGGTGAGAAGAAATAAATTCCAATTCCTGAAAATTCTCGTGTATAAAAATCCAAACTATTTGTGGATGTCTGCTGCTGAATGAAAATGTGTTGGCTATCGGACGCTAAGATGTTTGACAAAAGACTTGAGAGTGGCAGGAGAGGAGGAGGTGGAGAGAATAATGTTTGTTTGAAGATCAGTGCACCCTGGAGAAGAAATTTATTATGATAGTATCAGAGTAAATAAAGTCCTCCTTTGGTATAGTTTTGTTTGTGTCTTTCTAATTAGCATGATTCTTTGGGGACTGCTGGAGATTGACCTGTGTGGGTTTATGATAAGGATGCGTAAGAAAATTTTTTGTATTTTATTCTAAGTAAGGTTTTTTTTGGTGTGGTTTTTTTTTCTTTTTTCTTTCTCTACAGCTGATGGTTGTAACTTTGGTTACCGGTAACAAAGGAGAGAATTTCTTCTTAATCATTCTGTTCTAGTGGGTGGGAATTATCCCAGGTTTAGTGTTCCTGGTACTGTGTCTGCCATGAAAAGAAAAAAGGCAGTAAATGCAAGCTCGAGTAATGAGTTCTATTTTCTTTGTCCTGTATCTCTGAGGTCAGCATCAGCTTGCCCCATCAGAGAAACGGGGCTAATCCCAGACTTTCTCAGTTGTGGCAGGTCTTTTATGTTAGGAGAAGCATATTTCATGTCAGGAGCTGAGTGTAATTGGCATTGCAGATGGAAGGCACGGCACTCAGATAAATGCTTGTTTTTACTTATGAGTAAAGCCAGAATCTTTGCACTCTGGCGATGTTTGGAAGGCATAGCATGTTCAGAAATGTGTGACTTTGTTTTGTGCAGCAGCTTGTTCCCCTTCATTGGCTTCAACTGCTGATCATTGCCTTTCCCTGCTGTGCATGGACCTTGTAATCTCCCCTGAAGTCACCCAGGCCTGAGAAGCTCCTTTGAATGTTGCTGAGGCAGACAGCCACAGCCCAAGGTGCTGAGCGGATCTTTGGCACCCAACTCCCTCTTCCAGGCACAGGGGACATGGGACGTTGCTCCCGGGAGTAGGCAGAGCTCCCCGTGTGTCCGGCAGGGAAGGTGGGAGGACGCTGGCAAGGCTTTGCCTGCTCTCCTGCAGTGCCCAGTGCCACCTGCCGCATGCCAGCCAGGGAAGGAACCTTGCTGCCTGTCCTGTGCTCCAGGACTGCTTGTCCTGCCTGCTCCACGGCTGCCTTTCTTTCCCCAGCCTGGATTTATAGGGTTAGACTGTGCACCAATTAATCTACTGGTGTATTTTTATGAAGAATTGAAGCAAATTGCTTTCCCACTCATGCATTTTACAGATAGAAGAGTAGGGTTTTTTTTCATAATTCCATGAATTATTGATTACTCTGGGCTTCCTTTCCATCCCTGATCGGGCTGCTGCAAAGGCAGAGATGTCCTTGCTCTGCACCGTCACTGATCTGGTGGCAGGGAGGGGACTCCATCTAGTTCAGTGTTAGAGTGAACTAACAGTGAGATAGCAGAAACCCTGTGAGACACCAGAGGTACTTTAGCCCCGATAATCACCACTTTAGATGAAATGTGTCTGTGGTTAGCAGCAGATCTGCAGTAACACAGGTCACGGTGACATTCTTTTACCTTGAAGAAAGCAGCGTGGTTGGAGAGCTGTGTAATGTGTGTGTGTGTGTTCTCACGTCCCCATCCCCGGGACTTAGACTGCAATAAGAAAATTTTCTAAAGTTTCCAGTGTTTTTCTTTTTTACTTATAATAAAGGAATGGAAAAAAAACCCGGTCATATGGTATTGGCATTATGTACTTTGCTTAGAAAATAGGGTGTTGCAGTTTCCCTAGACAGCAGGATTTAGAGCAGAGACACGTGGAGTTTCAGCCTCGGAGATGAGCTTGTTGTGTGTGCTGCTCTCAGCTGAAACATCACCATTTTATCTGTGACCTGAGCCCGTGGTTTGGGGTTTTTTTCCTCACTTATAAGAACTGAGCACTGCTTTCTTGCAGGACTGCCATGCCTGTAGTCGTCATTGCAGTGGCCCTTTTCTCTCCTGTCCAGAAGTGCACTCAGCATGTGGCGTGTGCTGCTGTGGGGCTGCAGGTCAGGCACTGTGCAAATGCCCGAGTGTTGATAGAGAGGCTGTAGAAATACCCATAATGTTGCTGCTGCTCTAATCCTGCCCTTGAAAGCAAGAATGTTGATGGAATCTTGGTCGTATTCTTTAGGTCTTGCATTCCTCAGCAAATAACAGGATTTGACTGTAAAATGCCATTTGGGGTTTGAGTAAGGAAATGCATGAGAGGCCCATATGCAGTCGGGATGGTCTTGGTCTGTGCCTCCTTAGCAGGGAGAAAAGGCTGTGGAGTCAGTTAGTGAGGCTGTACTTCAGCTCTTTGCTAAAGTGCTTGAGATTTATATTGTCTTTCCTCTGGAAAAGAAACACCCCCCTGTCCTTACTCTTTTCATGCAGAATTTAAGGAAGTAAATCTGGGATTTTTATCCGCTGAGGTAGAGGCTCGGTGTTCTGCAGTGTAATGCTCTCCGTGAGAAATGCGCTGAGGTTGATCCTTTCTCCCCTCTGACATTAATGAGGGGGGTTGACTTGAGGCAGGAAGCATCTTCCCATCCTACTCCGATAATCTAGGCAGCCTGGAAAAGCTTAATCAATGCGGGAAGGTTTACAGTGTTTACTGTGTGCGGCAGAGAAGAACTGCAGCACTTATCACCCCTCCTGTTTTTCCTGTCTCTAGAAGCTTAAAACTGTCACTCTTCAGGAATTCCCCATGCTGCAAATCCCCATTTCTCTGGTGTACTTGTGTTTCCTAAATGACCCTTATCTGTAGTGACAGGGCTTTAGTGACCAGTCGATCTGGATCTGGGTGGCCACTCTGTCTTATCTTACCACATTGACTTTATTTTGTGAGCAAATTCTGCCAGTCATAAATGGAAATTACTGCAGTTCTTGCTGACTCTCTGGCAGTTTGAATCCAGCTTTAGAAGCTGGATAAGAGTTTTTAGATAAGAACCTTTAAAAAAGTAGAAAAGTAAAAAAGATTTGGGCTCTTGAGACTGTGCCTTTCTGATGGTTGAATGTGAGACCAGTAAACAGCTCTGCCATTACAAGCAATGTAAATTCCAGCATATCCAGTATCCTGTGGTGGCTGTGCTGACTTAAATTGTATTAATCAATGCAGAGAGCACAGTCAACTGATGCTGGTGTCGTTTAGGCAGCGCCTCTGGTTGATTTGTTCACCACTTCCTTTTAATCACGCAAAATTCCAAAGGCAACACAATTTTTTTTTTCCCCCCAGTTGATTGCTTTAATAGAACAGGTAGAACCAGTGTGGACAATGTCTAGCCTGTAAGGTCAGGCACCGAGGCCATGGTGTCATACAGCTGGGCTGGGTGACTGCCTCCATCACTTAGAATAAAGGAGACCCAGTGTTAAGTGGTTTTGAAAATCCAGCAGCAAAGAGCTCAGTCTGCTCTCCAACCTACACCAAAATCTTCTGGGGAAGCAGAGGAAAAATAGAGAACACACCAGTGTGGTTTTGGTGGGGTGTTTTTTTGTTGGAAAATGTCTGTGTTTGAAGGCTCTGGTTGCACAAACTCAAAAGGGAGAGCGAGGCTTTGCCGGGCAACCCTTTGTCCCTGTGGATCTTTGGAGTTTTGTACAATTAGTACCGTATCGGTGTCAAACATGCTTGAAATCTCTCCAAGGCTTATAGCGTACGTCGAAGTCACGTCAGTATTTTTCCATGTTAGAAGGATCCTTCTGATTCAAACGAGATGCATGTGTGAGGACAAAAGCTGCCTGTGCCTGCCAGGCTGTTCGGTCAAGCAGATAGCAGGAAGCTCTGGCTCCCCATGCCCATTGGTTAAATTTTTAACCCATTGGGGTCCAGATGTGTTGCCTTGCCTTCCCAGAACAGCATAAACAGCCACCATGTCTTCAGAGCACAGAGACTTCCCTTGCTTCCTGGATGACCTTAAAAGGCATCTGTCAAGGATTTTTGGTGTTGAAAGACGTGTAGCTTTGTATGAGCAGTTCACCATCCAAGCATAAAACTCTATATTGTGGTCTTCAGCATGTGCAGTTACTCCATAAATGCCTTTGCAGGCCATACGTGGTAGCTCAGGACCCTCCTTAGCATGTGTTGCTGTGTTGTCCTACCAGAATAAAATCTTCGGGAGCATCCCAGTAAGCAGCTGCAGACAGGAAACTTCCATCTCACTGAGGAGAGTGTTACTGGCTCTTGCAGGGACCTCAGTGATACCATTTTTCTCTATCTTAATGAAGCATTACAGTTAGTTTACATAGTGATAAATACAATAATTATTGTAGCAATGGCTGTGTGCCCAAGATGCCTAGAAAGCTGAACATGAAATCTCTTTAATGGCATCATAATGGTCTTTGTAAGTGTTACAGATTTCCTAGTGTTACATATAATAAATAATGCACATTATTTTCTGGTGAACTTGTACAGCTCAACAGTGTGTACACACAGAAAAGACTTTATCCTGTGAAATTTCATTATTTCTGGGGCAACTTTCTCTGGTTAGACAGTGTTTGGCATTGGAAATGCAGAAGTTAAGCAAACTTATTTCATTAGGCCAGTGTGTGTTTGTGAAACTAGGGGGAGTGAGATGGAAAAATATCAGGCTTTGGAGAGCAAGTTCTGTGTCTCCCTCTCTTCGCTAATACATTTTTGTGCAATAATTTCTGATTTGTAAATAATCCATTTCACAGAACACCCAGCACTACCCAAGTATGCCTTCCTTCCCTTCTCCCTCTTAAATCTCTCAAAGGAAACAATCTGTAGCAGTGTGAGATGCTTGTTTGTGGATTCTGCTTCACTTGGCAAACTATGACTCTTTTCACTTTGGGTCCCATTCCTGGCAAGGGTCAACTGTTTAACTACAGAAATCAGTAGGAAGCTGTTGGACCAAGATGCATCAGGCCAGAGAAAAGCTGTTTGTACTTTTTTTCTTTGGTTCTTCCGGCAGATTTGAATAAAGAGTATGTGGAAAAGTGTTAGGCCCTTGAATTTTTAACACTGAACTGTATTCCTTCCTCATATTTAAAATTCTGTGGTAAGAGTGTCTACACCACAATAATCTGTTGAAGATGACCCATGAATTTTCAGAATTAGTGCCGAATCCTGTATGGCCCCACCTTGCCTTATGCCTAAGGACCAGGATTTCCAGCAGCTCTGTGTTTTTAGGATGCGTGAGTCGAGAGTTAACAGTCAAACTATTAATGCAGGATGGAACAAAATACCGCATCCATGGCAACTACAAATGAGACAGTACTAAAATCAGTGATTTTTAAAAAATGCCGTATTTGTAGTGTTCTGTGAAAAGCAAAATGGGAACAGCTAATAAGATGAGAAAATATTTATGCCTCTGGTGACTTTCAGAGCCATGGTTTATTACTTTAACCAGTCTTGGTAATTTCAATTATTGCTTGTAGAGAGCAAAGTATCAGAAGCATCTGGCATGGTGGTGTTGTGCAGATACTTGATTAACTTATTGTCAGGGACCTATTTTTCCTGTGATTTTGATGCTTTGGCAGGAAATAGAATGAAAAAGAGATGAGACAAAAAAGGTGTGTAGTGAATAAAAGATATAGCCTTTTCCTTTAGGAGTACAACATACGTGATCTGTCTCTCAGAGAAAGTTTTTTGAAGTCTTCATTTCAGTGAGTTCAAACAGAAATAAGAAGGGTCTTTTAAAATTCTGGTTTCATTATGAATCTTGTCCAGCAGGGCCTTTCCTGCATATCCAGGTTCTTCATTGGCCCTGTGGTTGTCATGTTCCTTTGAACAGGGGCTTCAGGGTATGTCCCGAGTTGCACCTGTGGCTGAGGAACGAGGCTCACCTGACATCTCTTCTGGTGCACAGCATTTCCCTTCTGTAGGTCCAGTGCAACCTTCTAAGCATGCAGAGTTTTGACGTACCTTGGGGAGCTCTCCACAGACTTACACTCACGGTCTTGGAGGCCCCATGCTCTGTGTATGAGGCGTTTGTTTGCAGGGGGTAATTATGCAGGGCTCTTTTGCATATTCAAAAAGAAATAGATCTATAATATGCACACAAATTGAAATGTTTTTATATCATGTGCAAGGTGATTATTCTAGTGATTCTTTTATATTTTAATTACCCTCTCTCACCCTACAGACTACCAATTTAGAGAGCTGAGCAGTTCCAGACTAGTAGTCATCAATCTTGTCTGATGTTGCTCTGTTTGAATTGTTGCTTATACTTAATTTCTGTCTTAACCAGAGACTTCTCTGGTCAGCCCACAATGCCCAAATGCTATTCATTTGCAGTGGTCAATATGCTGAAATACTGAGATGGATTTGGAGGTCTCTTGTCTTTTCCAAGGTGACTGGAAGTGCTGGTTGTACATTCAATCACTTTACACCGAGTGCTGCTCGGGACTTTGAGCTCTTTCCTCCTCCATGCGACTGGAAATAAATGGGTTTGCTTTGCCCTTTTGGGCAACAAGCTGATGTGCTGGAAGATGTTGCTAATACCTGTTTTTCCTAATGGTTTAAAAAGCTCATTAAATCTGCTTGCTTGCTAGAATTGCCAGTGAGCTCCTTCACACCATGTTAAGTGTTCCCTCGTTTCTCTCCTTGGGTCCTGGGCGGCTGCTGGTTGGAACAGAAAGCCTGGCAGTGAGGGTTTGGTGCCTCAGGCTGGTGCATGGCTAAAAGATGTGCTTTGAGAAGGAGACAGGATGTCTCCCTGGCTGTGGAAAGCCAATTACTGTGCGGCTGTGCAGTGTTAAAGCTAACCTTGGCTCTGTGGTGAGTGTTGAGGGCAAATGCAGCTGTGAGACGCTTCCTCGGAGCTCGTGTTGGCCCAAGGAATAGGAACAGAGGCAGCCACAGCCCCTAAATCTGCCCTGCTGAAATGCAGGAGCAGGTATGCACAATGATTGGCAGTGCTGGGAAAGGAAACAGGGAGGGAGATNTGAGAAGGAGACAGGATGTCTCCCTGGCTGTGGAAAGCCAATTACTGTGCGGCTGTGCAGTGTTAAAGCTAACCTTGGCTCTGTGGTGAGTGTTGAGGGCAAATGTGCAGCTGTGAGACGCTTCCTCGGAGCTCGTGTTGGCCCAAGGAATAGGAACAGAGGCAGCCACAGCCCCTAAATCTGCCCTGCTGAAATGCAGGAGCAGGTATGCACAATGATTGGCAGTGCTGGGAAAGGAAACAGGGAGGGAGATGTCCTTTGGTGCAGCAGTGTGCAGAAAGCCAGAGGGGTCTGCTGGCTCAAGCTCAGGGCTGGAGGTTACCTCGTCCAGAGCTCACACTCGGGACAGGCGAGACACTTCCTCTGACCTCGAGTCAATCACTTAATCTGAGTAATCTTACTTTGTGGTTTGTGTTCCTGTTTAAGGTAGGAGTGATAGTGTTAGCGGCTGCTGCCTGTCTCAGGTGTGCTGGGATTAGTGGGTTAAATTTAGTTAAGACATGTCAGGCAGAAGTAGGCCATAAGTGTAGCAAAAATGCTGCTGTTACTGAAATAGCACCTAGGAGTAATCTTCTTGTAACACTTCCCAAGTCTGCCTTGGACAGGGCATTTCAGAGTTTGAACTGTGGAACGCAGAATAATACTCCAATATTGGAAGCTTCTAAATCATACTGAGGTGGGATTATTATTGTCATGTTGTCTCTTGAAACCAATAAACTGTTTTGTTCACATAAAAAATCAGTTACATACAGCAAATGAAGCTGTCGCTTTAAGTCTTCCTGCAGCATATTAAAATGATGATTGTATTGTGGGGGTCAAGTAGGTGTGTTGGTGAAAAGGATGACAGGTTGCAGCTGAGCTGGAGGAAATTCAAGTTGTCTCAGCTTGTTCTCACTGAGATGGACTGTACGCCCAGCTTGGATTACCTCTGCAGCTCCTGCTGTCTGGCACAGATATTGTTTCCCTCCAAAGGCTGTGGAAGTGAGGGTTAACTATCAGTGGAAATTTCGGCTGCCTAAATTGGCTACTTCTGACTTGGCTAAGCAAGATAATGAGTTACTTCTCCCTGATGTAATAATTTAATAGCTTATGGGGTGTTTAAAGGCTTTTAAATAAGTCCTTCTTAGGAAGTAGTATGCAGGGAATTGCCAACTTTTTTTTTTTTTTTTTAAATTTCACCCCCACCCCCCCCTTGGAGAAACCCTAAACCTGCCTTGAGTCTGTAAGGGGATTTGGGGGGTTGGGTGGGAGGAGCTGCAGAAGGGGACGGTATTGGGTGTTTTGCTTCTCCCTTGGCTGGAATGCTTGAGATTGAGTAACCAGGGTATCGTCTGGCATATCTGAGGCCAGGGCTAAAGCTTACAAAAGAGCTTAAGTCATTTCAGTAAATGAATTTAGCTGTTGTCCATCTACATCCTGTGCTTGTTGAGACTTTGCTGATTCCCAGCTGTTTTCTATTGCTCCTGTGCCAGCAGTTGCTCCACCTCCTCTGAAGAGCTGGTGGAGTAACTGGAGTGCTAACTTCCTTCAGGCAAAGTCAGTCAGGTTTGCCTAAACCTCCCAAGTGATGGGAAGAGCGGGGCTGGCTCAGGCTTCTTCAGTGGAGTGGGAGTGCTTCTGCAGCTCCTCCTTCATCTGTGCACTCGGGGTGGCAGTGCCTTCTGCCTTTGCCTTTAACTGTATTTGGAGAAGTGATTTTGATATCCTTGGGAGCCTTTATCTTTTGTATACGCTGGGTTGCACCGGTTTTAGTGCTGCAGCAGCTTGTTGGAGTAGAGGAGGAGGAGGAGGAGGGAAGCTGTAGGAATGCTCTCTATGAATTGCTCAGATTTCCTGGAGGCAGTAAGGGACAAGAATGCCGTGGTAATGTTTAAATCTATGTGAAGCAGGGCCTTTGCATGTACTCGTAGGAAGACTGTCGATAGTAAAAGAGTAGGAGATTAAACATGTGTTTTTCCCAGAGGGTGCGAATTTCCAGAAAAGAGGAAAGATAGCTGAGGTTCCTGATCTCCTTTTCTATGCTGGCTTTACCATCCAGGTTAAGGTTCTCTGTCCCATCACATCTGTAGAGGAGGATGATTGGAGCATTGTAAGACGTCAGCCCATAATATCAGTGACAATTTCTGTGTTCAACTCAGTCCTATAGGACTGGTATGATACAGAATGTATTCAGGCTTCTTTTTTAAAGAACAGGAAAAAGATGATCATCTTTTCCCACAAATTATTTGTCATGGGCTAAAAATCCAGTTTTTCCTTTTCAATCATTTTGTTCCTCTGATTCAGTAAAAATCATCCAGTGGAGTCCTTCTCAAGACAGAATGTTTTTATTAACTTGGAGTTAATGTTTTTATTAATTTGTCAAAGTACATGACAAAATCCCTAGAAAGTTCTTTCAGTGCTCTGATTTTTAACAAACACAGCCTTGGGAAACTCTTAAGTATTTAGAGGATTATATTATGATTTACTTTGAAATACAGGAAAATGAGAGGTAGGGCCGAAACCTGGTCTGCAGCTCTGAATGTTTGGAGGTCTTAAGCTCTCTGTATGTGCCTCTTTTTTTTTGCCTGGAGTGAAGTCTCTAAGTCTGCATTCAGTTAGTGTTGGCTGGGTGATAGGGAACATGGAATAGACTTGTCCTGATTGTAACCTGGGAGCCTGGAAATAGTTTTAAATTGAGAAAGTGATCCAAATTTGTGCTTTTGTTACCGGAAACAGCCATCCTCAGAGCATCTCCCTATTCATCCATCTGTATCAGTCATGAAACACTACAGGTTCTGCTGGGATGAGAGGGGGCATAAAGCTAGAAGTATTAGTCAGAAATCTCTTGGAATACTGAATATTTTTCTGAGTGTTGGAGGAAAACTTCAGAAAAGTTTAAATTTTTAATACTTTTCCCCTCTCCAAACAAATCTTCCTCTCATATCAGCTGTAATTTTAGTAACACAGGTTAAGACTCGTGGCACTGATTTCAGTGTAGCTTCTGCCACTCTGTGGACAGAGGAGCTTGTTGTGTGTGGTCTGTCTTCACGTTTTCTTCTCTCCCTTCTCTCTTCCCCTGCTTCTTCTGGAATACTGGGATTCTGCAGTTTTTTCAGTTGTAGTAGTTGCTCAGTGGGAGTGTGAGAACTTGTGATGTAAAGCTCAGTTCTCACTTTCAAATTCCTTAGTAATTGGTACAGGAAAATAGACCACTGCAGAACTGCACTCACTGGCTAGTCAATAAATGTAGTTACAGCACTCCTCAAAAGAAGAAAAAAAAAATCTGTAAATGGCATCACTCTTCATTTTGTCAGTCTCATTCTTGGGGCATCTCTCAGCTCCATAAATGTTCTTACTAAATTTAAAAAAAAATGAAAATACTCTTTATTAAGCTTTGACTAAGTAGGGCAAAACTTTACCAAAACTTAACCAGACTTACTGCAAAAAGCACTTTTAAAATGAAGTGACTGAAATAATTTTAAAAGATTAATAAGCTTGATTAGTTTAATGTGAACTGAACATCTAAAATTAGAGGTGTTTTGCATTGGTTCATGTTCTTGCATATATTTCGCTCTCAGTTATGGAGGTTATGTTTTCTGAGCAGGGATTAGGAGCGTGGAACAAGTTATGGATACTTAACTTGGCAAATAAATCTGTCCACACCTTATTTTCCTTCTGGGAGATTTGCTGGGAGCGAGGTGGTATGAAAGCAAGAAAGAAAGATGTGGAACTTGTGGGGAAGTCACAGACGTTGTCAGATCACCCACCAAAACAGCTTCCTGAGACTGAGCTGCTGCTGGCGCTTGTTCCCAGCAGTGCTGTGTAAAAACTGAAATATCAAAGGGTCTGAGGGGCTGCTGAGGGTGCTGGGGTGTGCTGGGGGTTTCAGGTGAACAGGCGGAGCTGGATTTCAGGCTGGATTACAGAATGTGTGTCACTGGCTGGGATATGTTTATGCAAAGCTGGGGTTCTGGGGCTCAGTGATTCAGGTTTTCCAGCTGCAAACAAAAGGCGCTGCTTTTGGAGGTGAACCCTTCCTCACTGCGATAGAGAGAGCACAAGGAGAGACTGACAAAGCCGAGATAGTTAATGTTCTACTGCAGGGAATAATCCAATGGTTTTTATCCAAAGATTCTGTTTCATCAAAGTTTCTCAACCAGAGACGCTGTATCTGAAAGCTGTTAGTGTCATGAAGGTGGAAGAAGATTTGGGATTAAAATTACTTACTGCCTGGTATGTGCTATAGATAGCCGTGAAATAGTGCATTTTGTTCGGGGACAGCTTTGCTACCTGGAAATAGAAAATAATCCTGCAGGGAAGCTGTGTCCTGCCATGCAAATTTGGTAAATAAAGGAACCTTGTCTGGAATGACAGGTGACCCCACCCAAGTCTGTGTGCTGTCAGAGGTGTGTGATCACAGCCCTGTTGTTAAGATTCTCTTCGCTTTTGTGGGTAAAATGAAATTAAAACTCTGGATTGATTGGGGGGGATCAAATAAAATTGCATGTTGGATAAACAGTCTTTAAACTTGCTTCTAATGATTTGACAGCTCCAGTGTACATAGTGTAAAGGGGCTGAGACAAACCCCTCTAAGAATTAAGTACCTGTCTGCCAGTGTGCTGCTAGCAGATCAGCAGTGACATTTCGTGGTTAACTGGAATGCTGAATAATATTTTTCCATCATTGAAACCTACTGTTTCCTTTTGAATTTATGGATGTTCTTTTTCGGGAAAAAGAGTGTTTGCTTTACCTTATGTTCCTGATAAAGATGTGGAGTTCAAACCAGAACAGTTTATTGAAATTTATTTTTGTAATGAAATATTAATTTATTTCTCCAATGGTCAGTTGGCCAGAATCTAAACTTTGAACTGGCACTGGACTGTAAAGCACTTGAAGTACTGTTACTATAACAGGGTCACTGTCGACTTCATCTTAGCTCTAAATTTAAGTCCTGTTTACTTAATTTTAAGAGAAGAAACAAGGCAGTGGAATGGCCTGATATGAATAAGAATGTTTTCTATTTTAATCAAAAATGGTCGGTTTATGTCCTCATTCCTGGAGGGTTCAGCCCCAGCCCGGAGCACTGCTCTGGGATGCTTTTGCAACTGAAAGGGGAAACGGAGAAGTGTGACTTTTTGGGGTGGGGAAAGTTTCACTTCACTGAAAGGCAGGAGGAAAAAGCAGTCATGAAACAAAGCCATAAAATGCATTTTAAGCTGATGTCAATTGTGATGATTGATTAAAAATAGGTAAATAATTACAAACAATTCTGAACACTAGCATTTATAAATGCAGTATTTTATAGCAATGAGCCTCGTAAATTTTCATTGTCCTAGGATAAAGCATTCATTTGAGATAAGAAAAAAAGTATTTGAGAGAATGATTAATTCAGTACTTGAAAACATGCCTTTCTGCTGGATAACGCCTTGCTTCTGAAGGGATTAAGCATCATAACGCCTCCTTTCTCAATGAAGTCTGTACCTTAACAGCTGGTGAAGTGCCTTGTTCAAGGTCACAGTCCCTGGCATCGCTTGAAATAGAAGTGTGATGCCAGACTTGCTGTCCTCTGACATAACCACCAGACACGCTCTCCCTGAGTGCGTCCTGGAGCTGTGACTGCTCCGAACCTGAGAGCATGAGAGAGCTCTGGAGAAGTAACAACTGAGGTTTCCCCAGCCTTGGTTCTACCTTCATGCACAGAGTATGATCCGAGTGTGAGGAGGCAGTGTGCAATCAAGTGACAGCACAGGAATTCCATGATATCTGCAGAGAACACAGCTGCCATTAAAAGAGTCAGTTTGCTTCATGCAGTGCAGCAGGGTTTTCCTTAGAAAAAGGCTGAAAACAAAGCGAATGTAAACAATTAAATATTTCTGTTATCATTTTCCATGACTTTTTGATCTATCAGGCAGGTATCCCTCAAATTCCTTCTGCTCTTGATGAATTAATTGAACAAACATAGACTTTATCAAGGATTTATTCTGGTGGCTGGTGTCTATCTACTGGTTTTTCTCATTACGGTGTTGCAAACTTTCTTCCCTCTTTGCTTGCCTAAAACTAAAATCTGCAACTACAGAAAGGATTTGCACCATTTGAATAGAAGAAATGGAAAAGCATTTATTTGCAGTGCATGGATATGTTTTCCACTGATTCCTAAAGTCAGCCTAGTCTTCAGGCATCAAAGATGCTGCTATCAGAATCTGAAAATGTTGCTAAGAGTTAAGGTTAAAGAGTAAATTTTCGTTGCTATAAGGACAGCTTGTAACAGAGCTCATGAAAAGCTAATGCATGAGATGAATATAAACATTTTTTCTTTATTTTTTTCCCCTTCACTGAGTGTACAGAAGATTTGCAGTTCATTTTGGGAAAAGGATGCAGTGAGAGGAACAGAGGAGGAGGGAGTCAGCTCCAGTTTTAGAGGTTCGCAGAAATGCTGGTACTTCAGGCAGCTTGGTAACCCCATGGGGTGCTGAAAGGTGCCGAGGCTCAGAGGCTGGGATGTGGGGATGGTGCAGCTTCCTCGGTAGCTTTTGCATCTGGAGTTTGATTTGTGGCTGTAACAGAAGCAGATCCTTTGTCACATTTATGGAGCTATAGAATGATCTCAGTGCTTGTCTTCCAGGCTTGTATTACTGAGTTACACTAATTTTGATAAACTGTCCTTTAAATTTCTTCGAATCCCAACACAACAAGCAGCAGTATAGTGTATTGTGATACTGGTTCATTGCCAGGGTAGACCAAAAATGGGTGATTTCTTAAAAAACATAGCCAGCTCTCAGCCTGTTCCCACAGCAGAGCTTCTCCTTCCGTTGGAGCATCTTCATGGCTTCCTCTGGACTTGCTCCAGCAGCTCCACATCTGTCTTACTGATGTTTGGAACCCCAGAGCTGGAGGCAACACAGCAGGTGGGGTCTCAGCAGTGCAGAGGTTGAAAATCCCCTTCCTCAACCTGCTGGGGATCAGCCCAGGACAGGGTTTTAATATGTACCTACATATTTTGATCTTTCTAAAATTTTTAATGAATCAGTGATATGTATATACACATCAATAGCAAATCAACCTGAACATGGGCTTGAATGTGTTAAAAATAAAGGTGTTGGTGCAAGTACCTAGTATTTTTCAGGTTTAAAGAGCTGTGCTGCGGCTGTGCTGCAAAAGGCTGCTGAGACAGTTCACTTGCCTTTGTGCCCTGTGTCTTGATTCACCCAAAACTTGTGTGTGTGTGAGAAATCCAGCGCTCTGTATTTAGAGCGGCGAGGTCAGGCAATAAAATTTGTTTTATTCCCAGAGCCTGGTAAGTGTCTGTGGATGTGTCAGATGCCATCTCAGCCCTTTGCCAGAGCAGCAGTTGGAGCAACAGTTGGCGATGCTTGGAAGCATTACCTGATGGCTTTAGTCATCCCAACGCTGTGTTTTTGTCAGCGCTGCTGGAGGGGCGAGCGCAGGGTTTGGATGGCTCAAAAGCTGTGCAGTACCTGAGCAGGGGTTTTGAGTTTCCCTTAAGGCCACAGCAGACTTGTGAAACCCACACAACAGAAAATACTAATGTTTTGTGCACTCTATTGAAAGCTTTTGCTTGCTGTTGGAATAGACTGCGTCTCATGTTACCAAAAGAGATGGAAATAGACTGTAAATGTGGTATTCTAATTTCCCCCTCAAGTTTAATTCCTTTGTATGTTGGCTAAGATCGTTGTCTGTAATCAGTGGCAGGTTTTTGCCCTTGGCCAAATCAGCCTGTTGAGAGGGGATGGAGTGCATCCCACATGGTGAAGCCTCTTTATTGCTCCCTGGAGGGAAGAAGGCTTCAGATCTACCACCTGGACCCCTGCCCCTCACTGCTTAGACCTCACTTGGCTGCTGGATCTCTGCTGGCAGCCACGGCTGGCCAGGGAAGCCTTTCATTGCTTCCTGGAGTACTTCCTGAAAAGTCTGTAGGGGCTTAGTGAGATAAACCTGCTCATTTCCTCTAGGGTTTCCTGATGACTGGTCTGCAGTACAACTTTTCCTGTTTCTAAGGTGGGGGGTAGTTTTTCTTCCCCACCCACCTGAGTGGCCAGTCACACTTATGGGGTGTTGGTTTGTCTATCCTTTAGCTGTCGCTCTGTTTTACCTTTCGTGTGTCAGTTTTACTGTTTTTTCCTCATCCAGACAGTTTAAAGTGAACTGTTAGAATTTTGCCAAACCTCTGATTGCCATAGGATTACTCACACATGCTGCAAACTGGGGTCAAACACAGAACTGGTGAGTCCTTTCCTGCCATTGCAAGTCAATGCTGCATGTGGGAAATTTGTTGGCCTCGAATCTACCTGATAAGCTATATTGTAGGAACCATTTCAACTTCGGCCATCCAGGGAAGGTTTTTTTTGTCTGGGTCCCCCCCCCCAGCAGATTTCTCTCTGGGATCCCTCTCAGCGCTAAAAGAGCAGCTGGCATTTGCACACTTCAGCCATTAACCTCAGTACTTTTCTAATTGTTGAAACTTACAAATCTTCTGTTGCATTTGGTAGGTTCTCTGATGATTTGTGATCAGTTTTCCCCTCAGCTGAGTCGTCTCATTGCTGCACTTTGTGTGTTGCTGACCAGTTCAAAATACAAGTTACTGTGTTAATTTGCAGATTGAATATATTGTGATCATGTATGAGCATCTGTAGTATATTCTGTGTATATGTGCAGTGTAATATATAAATGAGTAATGCATTTGTTCTCTGTAAGTAGTTTGTTTCTGGCTCCTTCAGAAAGGAGGTGAAAAAAAGAGGAAAGAGGAAAAAGTGGATAGGTACATGTTTTCTTCTGGGTCTAGTTGCAATCTGTCTTATTGTCTAGTTATCATACAGTCAAGTATTTTAACTGCAACTCCCAACTGATTTATAGTCGTTATTTTTAACAATAAAAACAATTTCTGCTACTTTAAAATAGGCAAATGTAGTCAGGGAACTAAGAATGCAAACGTAAACTTTGTTTTGGGTGGGAGAAGAGCCAGAACTGAGTAGAAGTTAACTTGCAGTGGTGGCTCAGGTTTTAATTAGATCTAAGAAACTGGAAGTGCTATGAACTGCAATGTATTTCGGGCTTCTGAATTTCCAGAGCTTTGAAGTAAAGAATAATCAAGCGTAGCATGTGGAAAAAATTTTCAGGACAGTCAAATCTGTTACTTGTGAATAAATCTTAAATGAAAAATAGTGCCACAGCTCACAACAGTCTAGATGGTAGTTCAAGAATGAACTACCACACCTTGCACGTTAGGAACAGCAGACCTTTAACTGCATCTTTAGCCTAATTGGCTGCAGGAAATAATGTTAAACTTTAGCTGTCTCAAACTTGATTTGCAGTGCAGGACTGGAAGCTCTGATTGCCAAGCTGCTTTGTTTCCACTTACTGAGAGCAGTTCCTTTTCCATGCCCACCTGGCATAAGCCTGTGTTAGGAATGCCATCCTTGCAGAGCTGGCAGCGGGCTCATGAGTCCTTTTAATTTAGGGATCATTGATGGTACAGAGGCAACCTGTGTTTCACTACATAGGAAACCACCCACAGGCAGCGTGTGTGTGATGAGCCAGCAGTGCTGGAACTTTGGATATGGGATCAATGTGTTTCCTACCTGTTAGGCAAGTTACTGATTCCCATCTCGTGTCTTACACAGAAGTGCCTTTGAAAGGCTGAGACCTGAGCTCAGGAGGGCTTTGGCTTTTGAAAAGCCTGAACACGTGGCTGTGCATCTTGGAGCCACTGGTTGCTCTAAACTTGTATTGCTCTGTATTAGTTCCCTCTCTCATGAACAAGTTCTTTCTGTAGCTGAAATGAACAGGTAGTCTGATAGTTTATATTATCTGGTGATGACACCATTTTCTCTGACTTTCTGTAGTTCAAACAAGTCCTTACTGGTATGAACTTGTGGCAGAAGAGGAGGGGAAGATGAGTGCTGTAATGGCAGCTTGTCAGTTAAATTGGGTTTTTTTCCAAGTAGTACTGTATTCGTTTGGGGGGGAACTGAAACTGTTTTTCATAATCTCGGCGTGGTGAGGAGCAGC
The DNA here is from genome assembly GCA_013400655.1 of Mystacornis crossleyi. Lineage (NCBI taxonomy): Eukaryota > Metazoa > Chordata > Aves > Passeriformes > Timaliidae > Mystacornis > Mystacornis crossleyi. Next base: position 29,620 of record VYZQ01021261.1, read on the forward strand.
AAGGCCAACAGCTGGGAGCATCTGCTCAGCGGGGACCTGCTGCCGCCAGAAATTGAGCTGATAATGATGAGCAGCTCATAGTGTAATTAAGGTCATATTAACTCAAATGTCTCCTCCTATCTAAAACACAAAAATCCAGAAAGCCCCTCATGCAGGAGAGCAGTCAGGAGTGGGTCTTGCTGGGCAGAGACAGCTCTAAATCCATGTGTTGAAAAACAAAGGGAAGTTCAGAGAAATCAAAGTTCATCATAGAGGAATGTTTGATACGAACATCCTAGAGTTTCAGGACAATTTCCACATCACATTGCTGCAGATCCTTCCTCAGCATTCTGTCCCTGGCATGCACCACTCCGTGCTCTACTGGAGCATTCCTGAGAGTAGCTGGAAAGGTTTTGTTGCTTCCAGAGCTGGAGGAAGGTGGTGTATTTGCTGTCATTTAGTCTGTGCTCTGGTGGGGACAGTCAGTGAATGAGCAAGACTTGGAGACTGGGATGACCAAGGGACAGTCCCAGGGGATGGTTTGTCACAGCCTGACTGTCTCATTGTGTTGCAAGGGCAAATGACGACTTTCTCTCTGCAAATCCTCGTCTTGTAGCCCCTGAGCAGAGGGCTCTGCCACTTACCCTTCTCTGTACAGGGACCTAAGTGTAGCTCTAAGAAGTAGCTGTACATTTTTCAGTCAATACTAAAATCCAAGAATCCTTTAGAAGAGTAGCCAAGTGGGGTTGAAATGGATTTGCACCCCATGCAGGAATGGTGTGCTTCTGTTGTATTTGCTGTGTGGATTTTAAAGCACTGCAAAGGCAAAACGCTGGGAAAAGTAAGTTTCTAGTGACTTTACAAAAGTATAAAAGTATTGAATGTATGTGAGTAAGTTTGAATAACTCTGTTTTGTGAATGTGCCCTGTCATGAGGTGATCAGTTCTGAAGCTTGTGTGTCCAGCATGCAGCATTGCGGGGAATGACCAGCTGCTCTGAGGAAAGGCTGGTATGACAGGGCATCAAAGCTTTGTAAGGTGCTTTTCCTCAGTCAAATAAATAACTAAACAAACACATGGAAATCTGTCTTTCCACTTTCTCCTTTCTGAAATGAAATTGGGCACCTCAGAAGTGTTTTGAAATCTCGCACTCAGAAAACACTTTAAAATCCTCAGAAAAAGCTGTGGTCTGTGCTTCATTTGCAGTCTCAACTATTTAAAAAGGAAAGAGACGTTGTTGACTGAAAGTCTTTAATGCTTTGGACAACAGGTTTCTGTGATTGTGGGTTCTGTACAATATTTTCTTGCACTTTTGGGAAACATCGACATTTCTTTTGCATAAAGATTGATGAGTGTTGCCTCTAAAAGGCTTGTAATGTCACTGCAGAGTTGCCACTTTCATGTGTACATGGGGCAGATTCTTGCTCCTTGTTACTGGGAATATGGAAGTGCCTTTTTTGCTCCAGGTGCCCGACTGAGATGTTGGGCTCTCTGTGCTACACCTCTCTGGGTAGAGGTGGTGCTTTGCTGTACCAGAGGATTTTTTGGTGCCAGGGATGTGTTTATCCAAGTAATGCATGCATGTAAATCGGCCTGTGTTTATGATTTTTTTATTACAGGGTGCGGTTGTAGCAGGCTGGCGCTTTCCATACTCCGAGTCAGGAAAACAAGCAGCAACAACAGGAGGGGTGAAGCAGAGGAAGGGCTGAGCAGACGAGGAGTGCGGGCTGAGGGAGGGTAGCTCGGTGCCTCCTCCTCCCGTCTTTTTGAGGCCCCGTGTCTGTTTTATGCTGCTCCAGGCACTGCAGCCTCGTCTGAGGGAGCGTGAGGCGCCTGGAAAGGGGAGAGGAGAGGGTGGCCTGGTCCTGCCCTTTGAGTCTGTGTGTGTGGGAAGAGGAATGATACGGAGTTTGGCTTTCCACACCGCTTTTAAAACCCAAAGCCTCCCCAGGCTTCAACTGAGGACGCTTGTTTGCCTTGAGACCAGAGGTTTTATTGTTGCTTGTATCCCAGAAAGAGGTTTCTCCTGGCCATATTTAGAGGCAGTGCTGTTTGAGCTGGCTGTGATTGGGAGGAAGGAGGGAGTGTTGTGCCCTCTTGTTTTTCTCTTGTACAGGAAGAAAAAAGCTGAGGAGCCTGTCCTCCTCCTCTGAGTCAGCTGTGGTTACCGTTTGCTGAGTAGGCGTGCATGTTTGGAAGGGAAAAGTAGCTTCAAATTAAGTCAGCTAAATACTGTACCCAAATAAGTTTGGGGAGGTTCCCCCGCCTTGGACAGACTCTTGCTAGAGCTGACAGATTGTAGTAAAACTGGTTTATGATCATTATTAAAACTGTTGTGCGCATTGGATAATTCTTGAGCTAAACAGGAATACAGGTTCTGTGCCCTGGTGACGTTTCAATTTTGGTGGCTGTTGTTACCACAGCACACTGAGGTACAAGTCCACGTTAGGAGTAAATATGGCACCAGATTATGATCTCCCTCCTGTAGGTTCATCCAGATCTTGGTAGAACATCAGGGGTGAACTGTCTGCACACGTACTGTGTGTGCCACACTGACTTGTGGGCAACGTGGAAAAAGAGGGTCTGGAAGAGGACTTGCTAAAAGTAGAAGGTAACTGGGGAGGCAGAAGTGAGCATCTTCCATCTGGTAGAAGAGCAGATGAGAGGATGTCCAAGGAGTTCCTGTAGGAATCTGACAGCACAAAAAAAGTAATCTGGAAGTTGATAGGTAAATGTAATCATGATATGAAGCAGCTCTCTGACAGTATTAGAAAACTACACGGAGAGAGAGGAACCTCCACTGTTGTGTTTGGTCTGTCAGTGTCATACACAGCAAAACCATTTTGTGGAGAACTTCAATTAAGAAACAAAATAACTGATGAATGTTTGTCTTCAGCAAATGCTTTAAGACTACACTGCACTTCAAATTTGTGAATAGTCCTGTTGATACTGGTTGAGTACCCCAGGGAAGTGAGAACTAACTTAAGTCAGCACCAGATCTTTCCATATGAGAATATATGTGTGCTCTGTAAGGTGTCCTGCTTCTCTTTCCGGTATCAACTGTGGAAAGTACTGGGACACTCTTGAATTTTTAACTGAGCCACACAGAGATGCTTTTAGATCAAGTGGTGACACCTGCAGTCCCAATTATCAGTACAGTGCTGAAATACTGGCTAGAGATGATGAGGAATGGACTGACAGGTGAGTGAAAAAATGGGAAGTACAAGAATATCAATGTCCATACAGCAGTGAAAGGGGTAACCTGGTGCTGAGATAAAAATGGAGATAAGTGAAGTTCCTGTTCCTGTGGTGACTCAAGGACTGCTCCGGGGTTGGGACACAGGGAGTAGTTGTACTGGCATGACTCTTGCATGTGATCTCTTCAGTATTTTGCAGGACAGCCTGGCTCCAAGCCATACACCTCCTGACAGTGGTTGCTAGTGTAGAGGAAATGTTAATTCCTTACTTTTGTCTCCAATTGTTTTATCTTTGCTAACAGAAATAGTCTGTTCTTGTTTGGTGACAGAGATGGAAACTCATTTGCTCTGCTTGTTTTTGTGTATCTTATCTTTTTTTTCCTGCTGGTATGAACATAATATGATTTGTACTGGTTATTTTTTGGACAAACTGATCTGAAATGGAACGTAAATGATACTGTGTGTTTTGCCAGCACAAAGTAGTTCTAAGTATACATCCTGTTTGTCACTTTGTTTTGCTGTTTTGTGAGGACTTTGATCATGGTGAAGTTGCAGAAAAGTACATAATGATGTTTAAGTGGAAGAGGAATGTATAAAAGCTGTTTTACTAGTCATAAGCCCGTGCTTAGCCTATGTAAGAGACTTTGAGCTGACACCCCCAGGAAAAAAAATAGAAAAATATGTGGGCTTTCTGGCTGGCTGCAAAAGTAATCGTTTTGATGTATATTAAGTACTAAGCTGTCTCCTCTAGAGTTTCTCATTTAAGGTGAACAAGTTATTTCCATCACTTAATGTTATCTTAGGTCTTGGCAGATTGTTGAGATCTGAGACCAAGTTTCCTCTTGCAAGATACGATTGCTGGCACTGGCAGTTTGTGGCTTCTGGTTTTGTCCCAGAAGCTCTACTTTAGATACAGAGTTTTGGGGTGTGTCTTGTGGCTCATGATGTTTGGATACAGGTGACATGGATATTTGTGGACAAAAAGCGTATCTCTGCTGCTTGAGGTCATGGAGGATTGAGGTTAAGACAGAGAGCACCTCGTGTAGCTTGTCATATTTGCCATACAAGAAGATCTAATTCACAAACAGGAGGAAGAGCTGTGGTTTATAGGCTGCAAAAACAACCAAATGTGTTGTATATCTGCAAAACTTGATCTGCTTTTGATACAAAACAGCAGGGTATTGCAGAGCTTTAAAGGGTACCCTAATCCAAAGTTTGGATTGGGGTTTGTGTTTTTTTTATTGTTTGTTTGGGGGTACCTGAAAGGGCTATTTCCTTTGCCTCTGAAGCTGTCCAGGGACTTCCTGTCATCACATAATACCCCTGCAAAACATGTACTTTAAGGGCATAGCCACAAAATTTGAGGGAAATTGAGGAACTTCCTTCCCTTTGGGTTGTTTCCTGGGATGCTGTGCTATGAAGCAGGCTAAGATAAATATATAATGTCTGTGTATGTATTTTATATATATATATATACACATAAATAAATATAAACATGAATGCTCATGGTGGTTGGTAGTTTTGAAACGTGGTCAGTGCACAGTGGTTCGGTGCATATGGCCTCGTGCCTTGGGAGTGTGTAACTGTTGGGAGTGTGTCCTGGCCAAACAGAAAATTTCTTCTAGGCGATTTGGGCCAAACAAGCAGCTGAATGGGTGCTGACCTCTGGTTTACCTGTCCTGCCGGAGGCACAGATGATGAACACAAGAGTTTGGTGTTACAGATCTGCTGTAAAAGTTTTCTGTCCTTGCTAGTGCTGTTTTTGTGAAAATGGTTCCACCAGTGCTAATGGAAATGACACCCATGGAAAACTGGTGCTGATGTGTTCTGCTCTCCTGCTGGGCTTGTGGGTTCAGCTCTTTTTCTGGGAGTAGAAAATCTCCGATGATCACACCTGTGGGGAGCAACATATCCATCAAATGCCAGTGGAATTTCTCTCCAGAAGTATGCTTTAGACTTAGACAAGTTGCAAAATATTTCACAAATAGTTCTTCTGGGGAGAAGTGCCAGTTGTGGTTTGCCTTTGGCTCTGGTAACAGTACCTGTTCCTCAGAAGCCACGACTATAGGTTAAAAAATTGTCTTACAGGCTTTGCAGATGTGTGACAGGAGGGGATGGAACCTGAGGGGTGGGGTGGGATGGGAGCAGGGTGGGCACTGCCTGCATTTTTGGAGTGCTTTTTGAATTTTAGATGGCTGATGCACGTGTGGAGTAAACTCTCCTTTTGGTAACTGCAGACATCCAGGTGGGTCAGGTGTGGTAATGGTTTCCTGGTTGGGAGATTGGAAATTCTCTTCTGGAATGCCTGTGAGATGATGGGTCAGTGCTGAGGATTGTGCACCATCTCACAGTATTCTGTGGGCACTTTTATGAAACGCTGGCATGGAAATATCTGCATCTTTCATCTGTTTGATTCAAGTTTGAGCTTGCGTTAATCCAAGGCCTTTATATTTTTATTTTATTCTGGTCTAGAGAGAAAACTGTTTTGGTGATAAAAGATGTAGCTGGAATCTTGAGTTAGTTCTGCCTTTTTTTTCACTGCTGTAAATGTGATCCTTCCTTTCTTCCTACCTCTTTGTAAAACAAAAAGGAGGGCAGGCTGCCTTTTCCTGCTGGTGAGCTGGGCAGATGCCTGTTCCCACTTGCCTGCTGTTTGGGCTGGGGCCCCTCTGGAGGGTTAGCAGAACGGAAGAGAGATGTGATTTGTCATCTTTTACATTGTCAAATTATTCTAATTTTGGAATAAGAAACTACTTTCTTAAGGGAATTACTTATCTTCTTGGAAAGTTGGCTGTAAAAGTAAGTCTGTTATTAAATGGCTTTGTAAGAAGTGGATTAAACTCCTGGTTTATTGTTTAGCAAGAGAATTGCTCATTGTTCAGCAGGAATTTACGTCTGTTATATCAGGAGAATCAGAAATAAGTAACTCGGACTGATGGTGACAATTCCACTAAGTTAATTTATTTTCTGATAATGAAATAAGGTCCTTGGTCAGGCCTTGGCTTCCTTTACCATCTATCATTAATTACTCCTTTTTTGGGCAATGTCTAGGAACATTTTTCTTAATATTCCTGCAAGTCCTGAGCATAACAGGTGGGTTCTTTACCCTCCTTCTGCCTCACTCCTGTGCACATTTTCTTTCATTTCTCTCTCTCTCTCTTTTTTTTTTTTTTTTTTTTTTTTTTTTGNNTTTTTTTTTTTTTTTTTGTGTGTGTGTGTGTGTGAAAAAAGCATTTTGGAAATTCCCCTTTGTAGCTACAAACAGTAGGATACTGTACAGCCCATGATTTATTAGTAGTGATATTGTTATGGCACGTTTGAGTCTTGTTCTACCTAATTAAAATGTTCTTGAGGAATTTTTAACTGGAAATAACGTGAAGGCAAATACAGGGAACACCGGAGTTACTTACATTCACCTAAGCTGGGCATGCAAAGGAAAGCAGTTTCATTGCTTTCAGCAAGATTGAGGTGAGGATTTCTTCTTGAAATCTTGCCTTACTTGTTTGTTTCTCTGCGCACGTACATCTAGTTGGATTCCATGATCCTGATGGGTCCCTTGCAGCTCGGCGTACTCTGTGATTCCGTGATTCTGTGATGTACAGATTCTTTTCTTAGCAGCCTCCTCCACAGAGGGAGGACAAAGGCGAGCTTTGAGGAGCCTGGCTGGCAGGAGAGGTGCCGAGCCCCTGGAATTGCTCTGCTCCGAGGCGCAGGCACCTCCGTCGCGGGGACGGCCGCTGTACAGCCACTCCTCCTGAACAAGCCTCCCCAAAATCTTCCTGCCGCCCCCGATTCCGGGCTGAGGGAAATGTTTGGGAGCGGGGAGTGTGGGTGTCTGTGGAGGAGCCGCGAGGCGCTCGCAGGCCGGGCTGCGGGGCCGTGCCCTGCGCACGCCGGGCCCGGCTGTGCCGCCAGCCCCAGCAGCCATTTATGAATGAGGCACCAGAAGGGGAGGAGGGACTGCAGCTACAATAGCAGCCTGCGCTGCCTTTCATTCACTCTCTGCCTTTCAGCAATACTATGTCCTATTTTTTTTTTTTTAATTACATTCCTTCTTTTTTCTCACTGAATCTGCTGTGTGGCTCTCTTCGCTTCTATGCTGTTGCCTTCCTGCCCCTCTTTGCCTTTCCTTCCTGAAGCCCACCCATACACTAAAGCTCATGGCTCCTGATTTTACCTTTTCTCTGAACCAACCCGCACAACCACCCCGTTTCCCTTCTGCCCCCTGGGAAGCGTGGGCAGAGCTGTGTCCCCTCCGTGTCCTCGGCTCGGTGCAGCCATGGTGGCAGCTCCCTGTCCTGCCTCCAGCCCCTGGCACTGCCCTTGGCACAGGCAGCCTGCTTGGAGGCCCAGGAGGGCCAGGAGACGGGACTGTGGCTAGGGCAGAGCTCCGTCTCCTTCCTCCTCCCGGATACTTTAGGTAGCCCATTATTTTCGGCACTTCAGAGCCCTTTGTTGTGACTGCATTGAAGCCGGGTGACAATGGCACCCTTGCTTCCTATTCACCCAGAATGAAGAGACAGGCCATTGTCCTGAGCATAATTGAGCTTCTTTCAAAACAAACCCACAAAGAGACAGGCAACTCAGTTAAAGCTGCTGGTTTGAGCTGTAACAGTGGAGGCAGTTTTGGACTAGAAACCTAATTGTCAGCAGTAACCTTTCTAAAGCCAGGACAGCATTGCTTTTGAATTTAAGGTGTGCAGGTTAAAATTTTTTTTTAAGATACTGTTACTTACAAGTCATGACAACATTGCTGATGAGACCTCAGAAAACATCTGCTTCCCAAATTTGATTTATTATTTGTAACCCAAATCAGGTCCACAAGAGATCACAAGTTTCAGCATCAAGAATATGTCCTCAACTAAGCCAGAAGTTTAAAAAAAGTATTTAAGCAGCATGTACTGGGTCGAGTTTATATCTTGCAGTTTTCACTTGCACTAGTGAAGTTCTGGTGTTAGCACTTGTTCATCCTGTCTTTTGAAGTTTCAAAAATCATTGCCCAGTGAAGCTGTGGCTGCGCATCCCTGGAAGTGTTCAAGGCCAGGTTGGATGGTGCTTGCAGCAACCTGGTTCAGTGGAAGCTGTCCCTGCCCATGGCAGGGGGGTTGGAATAAGATGAGCTTCAAGGTCCCTTCCAACCCAAACTATTCTGGGATTCCATGATAATTACTCATTTCCCACTTCATTCACATGAGTGCATCATTTTTCTGTAATCGGTCTCATCAGAACTGCCAGAAATACCCTATTTGTAAATTAATTTTCCTAGCCTAGATGGGAAACTTTGCAAGTCACTACCACTGCTGTGGTCATTACTTGGATGTAGGAGAATTGTCTCAGGGGCTGGGGAGACAGGTTCATCCTGCTTGTTTCCTGTTAATATTAGGATTCTGAAATAATTTTTAAACCAGGTGGGCACTTTACCTGTGCATTTACATTCCACTCCCCATGTGTGTGGGCAGGTAGAGTTGAGCAGAGCTTTGCTCACCTCCTCAAAGCAAATTCTAGCCAGACTAGTTTGCATTCTGGTGATATCAAAGTAAGCAGTGATAAACTTCTAATGATATAAAATCTGGTTCCCTCAGATCCATCTCCTTTTTAGTGTTGGCGTTAAGGGCCACTTTGTGACTCGTACCATTAGTGCAGACTCCTCTCTGAAGAAAAGCCTTGAGGGATGAGTAAACTGAGATTACTTGAGAGGCATGTGGGCTACAAAAGGCTGGCTCACAGTGACTGGAATGAGGCTTCAAGTTGCTACAAAGATGTCTGCAGATGAAGTTAGTTTTCTGATGATGAGCAATACACAGATAATGGACTATAGTGCAGAAATAAGTTTTCCTGTGAAGAGCTGAGTACTCAGGGCATAGTTTGGGCATAGGAGTTGCATCTTCAAGACCCAGCTGATGGAAAGCTTTTGAGCAGTAGAACACGGCAGATTTGGCTGTTCTTCCACCCAGACTGCACAGTCGTATTTCCATTTGTTTCTCCTGAGAGTCAACCAAACCAATATGTTTCTGTGTGAGTGTAGCTGCAGACGTGTTTAGTATGACCCCACCTAAGTGATACAGAGGCATCTGCAAATTCCTGCTCTAAATGTGTCAGGAAATGTGTTTCGGACAGTTTTAATTTAAGTTTTCTCTAAACAAGGAAGATACTGGAATACTTTGGGTATCTTTTCTGGAAGGACCTTGTCAGTCTCTCTCTCTGCATTTCTGTATCAATTATTTTGGTAGGATGCTCAACAAAGTACACACTAAAATATTTTGTGAGATTGTTGGCTTATCATGTTTAGTTCAGGAGATACCCTTGACGCTGGAACTTGTGATCTCTTGTGGACCTGGCTCATAAAAAAAAATTGCATTTTGGGAGCTGGATGGTTTGTGGGTTGTCGTCAGTGATATCGCTACTTGTAATTTCTTGCCAAGCTATTTTTTTATATTTGGAAACGTGCAAAGCCCGTCAGTGTGCCAGTTTTTTAGAACTGTGGAAGAAAATGTAGGAAAGAGCTCATCTTGCACCACCTAAGTGAGCTCTTCCTGTGGAGGTTAAGTAAGCGGACTCTGAACTCGGTGGATCAAAGGCAGGCGCACTTCGCCAATGAGGAACTTTAGAGGTTTAGCTCCAGGCAACGTTCAGTGGTTGCCCTCCAATTCTGAGCCCTCTGCTAATAAAACTCCTTTCTCCTTCCCTGAGCTTTACCTAGTTGCACATTAGGGACTAGGACTTGGGAAGGGAAGTGGAGAGGGATGTGTTTGTGGCTTTGCAGTTTCAGACACGTTCTTTGGGGGTTTTATAAGCTATTTAGTGAAACTGAAGTGAAACAAAGAAGGAAAATACCTCTTAGTTTCCTCATATTAATATAGTATTAAACAAATAAACCCCTAACAATTGTGAGTTATTTTTAGTGTGTGGAAAATATATATTATTTTATTTTGTGGTTATCTTTTCTTGAAATTAAATTCATTTGTTGCCAATGGTAGGCTGAAAGGAGATGGGGAAATCCCAGATTTTTAAATCTTTATATCTGGCATGAGTTAAGCCTCTCTTCTGTGCTTGTTAGGTGATTTCCCTTTGAGCGGCTCGAACATAACAAAGTTAAAGATTTTAAGTGAGCCCGTGGGGTAAACTGATGGACTGTTCCCATTCTTCTGAGAGAAGCCACGTGGAGAGAGCCAAGGCTGGCTGCATGCAGAGTTCTGTGTAGGTACGTGCAGCTGTGACCTTGCTGCAGGTTAAAATCTTGCACAAGCTACTGGCTTGGATACACTTTCCAGTTCACACATTTGAGAAGAAACTCTGTCCTCCTGCATCTTGGCTGCATCTGCTTTTAAAACATTCCTGTGATCTCCATGGGAATTGTTTTTCCTGTAGGATACACCCTTACTGCAGTGCTTCCAGACCAGTTGGGTGTTTTGAACCCAAAGAACACGTTATCTGTATCTCTGCCTGTCTCACTGATTTCTTCCTTGCAGAGCTTTTCTTGCATGACGTAAATTTGCCTTCGCTTATTTATGTCTGGGACAGAACCTTTTTATCTGTGGTTCATGAGCAATGGGCTGATAAATAAGGTGATACTGTGTGATGTTATTACAGATTGTTCTGGGCTTTAGTTGATTCTAAGCTACTGCAGGAATTTTTTAATTGCCACTGGAGCACTTTTTAAACAAATTAAAAAACAAACCCCAACCCCACCACCAGAGCAAAACATTGCCCTTCTGTGTTTTTGTGTGCTGGAATTTTTGCCTTGGAGGTAATTAAAAATATAGTTGTTCTCCTTAATGGGATTTCTAAACAGCTGTATTTTTTACCAAGCATGTCTGTGTGCAGCTGGTTGAACAGAAACACAACAAACACGAGAAGTGGCTGGCGTTGTACTTAGGTTTTTAAATATGTGTGTGTTATTTAAGAGCAGATCCTGTAGAGCAGCTTGAGTTATACAGAGTAGCCTGGAGAGCTTTTTGAAGTGACCTTGGGAAGGGCAGGTGCAGTTACGGGGTGCAGGTTTGGCTGGTACATCTCTGTCCTCTGGCCATGCAGATGTACAGACTGTGTTGTACTTGCCAAGTGAGGTGCAGTGGGGTGGGTTATTATTTGCTTGTGTGTTTTGTTTCTTTTTATTTTCTTTAGTTCTTTGTTTTGTTTCTGTTTTTTAGACTACTGTAGCTTGACTCCGTGCCCCTCTGTCTCCAACAAATAGAAAGATGAGCTTGGATGTAGGTCAGAACTGTAATTCCTTACCATTGGGGGTAACTTGCTTTGAAACTGGCCCTGTCTGTGATAACCTTGCAGTTTGTCCTTCTCAAATCATAACTGTGTACTGGTGACTTGACATCTCATGGCCAGAGATGAAAGTCTTTTATCATAATTTGAGCACCCTGACTTCATTGAAAGACTAAACTCCACAAAGCACACTCAGGGGAAGGCTGGTACAAAGTGCCTTGGCAACCTTGGCTTGTACAGTTTACATAGTTTTTCAGTACTGTTTTCAGTGTTTGCTCCTGTGAGGTGGTTTTGAAGGAGTCCTGTTTAGAAATTACTGGATTTTGTTTTCAGCAGTTCGTGGCAGTTTTGTGTCCCTTGTATGTCTCCTGCCTTCACAGTCTAAGCACATGAAGCTTACAGCTGGCAGCTTTGCCTCTGTGTGTGTTTCTATCCCTGCCATAGGGGATGCAAAATACCTTCACATTTCAGTTCTCCAGGTACAGGTTCAGACCTATTCCATTTTCCTTGTGTAGTAATTCTGACCTGTGGATCAAGACATGCTTTTTTCTGTTGCCTTTGCTCCCTGCCATTTTTCAGGTAGGCACTGATGTGCCTTTGCCTCTGGAACTGACAACCATGGGAGCCCAGGAATAGAAGCTATGGGTGCCTGACCTCCTGCCTGGGTGGAATGGGACAAACAGGTTAAACAGTGTTTGTCAGCAGAGCTTTTACCAGGGTGGTGAGGCTGGGAATGTAAAGAAAAATGCAGGATCACCAACCTTTACCTTAAAGGCAGTGCAATGCCCCTGAAAGCCTTGGCTTGTAGCCTGGGAAATTTCAGCAAAACAAAAAAGCAATGATTGTGGTGATAGCAGAGAACGTTGTTGACCAGTGATATTTTGGTTGCTTGGCAGGACTGGGAGACTGTCTGCTGCTTCTCAGAAAACACAGAGCTCTGAAGCACAGCCTTGGAAAACAACAAAAAGCCCAGCAAAATCCCCCAACCAACCAGCCCCACCACAGAAGCAAACTTTGTTCAGCCTTGGGGGTTTGCAAGCCCTGTGTTAGTATTGCAGGGCTGACCTGCTGCAGGCTTGCTCCCATGGATTCTGTGTGCGGCAAGGAACCCAGGCTGGTGGTCAGGTCATGTTCAAAGTCTCTCCTTACTGGGCTGGCCTGCCTGAAACAGAGACCAGTAAATACAAAACTAAATATTATGTGTTGAGCCCTTGATGATGCTACTGTTCATAAATAGGGAACCAAGTAACACACACGTGGAAGTTGTCTCCGGGTTTCTTCTAACGTACTGGAGTACTGAACGTACCCTATCAAGTTATTACATGCTGCTTTCTTTCCATTGCCATCTGTTATCTCTCTTCTGGTCCTTATCTTTAACTCTGCAAATCCTCTTAGAAATTTCTTGAAAAACTGAGAGGGGAAGCTGGCTCTGAGGTAATGCTCTTATTCATAGAGTATTTGTTTTTGTTTGCACCACCCTCTTTATTTCATCCTGGTATCTTTTTATGTATTTTGATGTGCAAGACTAGTGATCTAACTTGTTGATTCCAGTAATATCATGTCATGTAACTTAAGAAGGAAGCACTGGAAATCCTAAGTTCTGTAAGCTTGTCCCTCAAAGTAAAAAATAAATAGTATTAGAAGCACCAGCCTTTTCCATCTGACAAACACCCAGTGTATAACCAATTTATTTTCATACTCACAGAAGCTTTTCCTTCACAATCTCAAATTTTAGAAGCCCTGAGAGTGAGCTCCTGCTACTCATAAAACCTTATGTTTCGTGTTGTTGCAGGGAGTTAGTTCAAATTTGGAAGGTCACAGTGAGTTCCCAAGGATTCTGTCTGTGTATGATACTGATGCTCCTCAGTGTTTTAATATTCTCACACTAAAGTCTTCTGATCTAATGAATAAGGGGGAATAAAAGGAGAATGGGCAATCAGATGCTAATGATGTTTATGACATTTGGGGTGTGAAAGCAAGGAGAGTGTATGTGAAGAGCATTCGGTTATGTATGTGCTTGGATTTTTTTTAGGATAAGAAAACTACTGTCTTGAAATGCTGCAAGTCCTTATGGCTGCAGAGCTGCTTTTGAGTATTGAGAAGTTTCAAAACAGGGTAACAGAAGGATTGTTCTGTTTGTGAGGGTGGGAAAGGCCTTTCCCCCCTCTTTCGGTAACTCAGAATCCTTTGGTTTTCTCGCTCTCAAAATGAAGGCAGTCACAAGCGATAGCTGAATATGATACTGTTTGTTCCGTTTATATAAATTTTGCTTTGAGTTGAGTTCTGGCAGCTTTGCTGAGTGGGAAGCTGATATGTTTGGCCTCTGTAATGGCTGTGTGGGCTGTCATTAGGAGGTGTTTTGCAGAAGTTGCTGTATCTTACCTTCTCACTTCGTTATAAAGCTTCAACATGCGATCTGCCCTCTCCCAGCTGGCACTGAATTTGTGGGTCTGAAGTGGTTTTGAAATCCTTGGGTTGCCAGGCTTGCACAGAACGGAGCTCGTGTTGCAGATCGGGTGGGAGCTGCTGCGCTGCCTTTCTGGTTTTGTACCCTGAGTATTTTTACTAGCAAGATACCTGCCTCGCTGTGTAATTATGGAGTACTACCTTGCATTGCAAAGCAGGGTTTCCACGTTCAGATAAGCCTAAACACATGATCCTAACCTAGGATAATACTGTATCTTGTTGTTGGAAGTTGGAAGGTGTTTTAGTAAAGCAAAATGGGATGAACTGGGAAAAAAAAACAGAGGACCATGAAGGAAAGATCAAGTTCCCCAGGTGAAATGGCACTACATAAGGGGCTGTGCTTGATTGAGGATGGTGAGAAACCCCTTGCCTTGTTAAGTAAATAGCTCGTCCTACAAGATCACAGAAATAAATTATGCCAACAAACAAGCTTTTAAAAAGTCAAACTGAAAAATGAAGTTACAGGGGAAAATCACCTCTTCTGGCAATTTGTGCACGTGACTTAAGGGCAAACTTCGTGGAGACCCCAAGACTGGTCGTGTGGGTATGTAGGAGACTCTTGTCAGCGCTGTCAAAGACTGCACCATATATAAAGAAGGCAATGTAGTTTTTACATTCTCCAGAAAAATACGTGAGATTTCCCTCTAAATTATCTCTATGTGTGGAGGAATTTTAACTTGCATAGCCATGAAATTCTCTTTAGAGTTTAGGCAAACATTCATCGTGGAGCCCTACAAAACATCAAGGCAGAAATGAGAAGAACAGCTAGCAGATAAGCATTGCAAATGCTCAGATACTTATCTGAATCTTTTTGGTTTAGAAATTGGGTTTGGGAATCTTGAGAGAGCCTGTTCTCACGATAAGGTGCCTTGTAAAGCTCAGGCTCCCACTAGTCAAGAACAGCACAGGTTTAGCCTTTCATTTAAAGGATTAAATCCCAGTGCTGAACCAAAGTGGTGTAATATGTGCCTCACATCTAAATATTACAGTTTGGGTCTCAGGATAAAAGTTTCGGGATGTGCAAAATTTGGTATTAGAAACAAATTTTTTGTTAACTAACTAACTGCTCCTCTTAAAGTTGTCATGTTTTTTCATCAGTGTTTTTCATAGTGTAATAACACGTGTAAAAAAGCAGTAGGAATAGGTATAAATGTCCTTTTCTGGTGCTTGGCTCTGGTGATCCACACAAGGCCTGGATCTCCCAAGCCCTCAGTAAACCAGAAAGTGGCTCTACCAGTGATTCACCATTCTCCCAAAATCATCCATGGTCTGAGCTGAGGGATTTACTGAGCCCAGGCTGGAGACTGTCAGGACAGAGGTTGGTTGAAGTAGGTCATGGAATGACAGTTTTGGACTAATGTGATTTCTAGTCAGGCTTTTCACTCTCTCTATAATGTATACATGATGTAATTGTGTCTCTCAAATACATTTCCACATGTTCCAACTTCAGTCAGAACCTTCTGTTACCTGAGATAAGGGAAACACAGAACCATGGTAACCCCAGACTAAGCTCTTACAGGTAGATATGTACTGTGGAAATGTTAGTTGATGGGTGGTAGCTTAAATCTCTCTGCAAATTATCACCAATGAGTCTGCAGGTAAAAACAGATACATATGTGTAAAGAGGTGGGGCAAATACTTCTAACAAAAAAAAAGTAAATCCAAGTTGCTTCATTAATTTTATTCTTATTTACATGCTTCAGTGAAGTTTGGTTGAGTCTCTGTTATTTTACTTGGTCAGTGCTGGTGCCCTGAGGTGGACAGGCAGAGGAGCTGAAGGGGCTTCACAGTGCAGAGCACCCAGTGCTGCCATGCCAGGCCGGGGCTCACACAGGTGAAGTCGCACAGCTCTGATTTGGGGCAGGGAGGGACACTTCAGCCTTTGGATGCCCAGGCGTGTTCTGCGGCTATTGAGTGACTTAAAGAAATTCTCCTTTTGTAGAAAACGAGAACATCATTCAAATGCACTCTCATGTCTGAAAGCACTTTTTTAAAAGCATGACCAGGTAAGGTCAGTGATAAGGTGATTTTGCTCCATTAGCTTTTCCCCATTTTCTGTGTGCCTCTTTATGCCTTAGCCTATAGAAAAACAGCCAGTGTCTCGATCTGTAGATGCACCTTGGAAAGTTTTTTGACCATATATTTTCCTTCTATATTCTGGTTCCTCCCCCCCCCCGGCCAGTTTTGCAGCAGGTGCTTTGCATAAATTTGTCATAAATTTGGTTTAATTTCTGTGGCCAGCACCTGTCCCTTGTTTTCTGTACACCTGACGTGGTGGGTGTTTTGAAGTGTGGTTCAGATAATTTTGCCTGCACTGATGCATTTATTGACGTCTTTTTGCTGCACTTCAAACCCAAACAAAACAACCTGATTTATTGCAAACTTGGCACAACTACCCGTGCTCTTGCAACTGGCCGAGTGTCCTCTGCTTGTTTCTGTTGTAAAGAAGAGTCTATTTGGTCTCACAGCTGACTTCATACTATTATAGTTGGTTTACACAGAATAATATATTACATTATATATAAACAGTATATTACAGCAAACATTTGGCTTTGGGGAGATGACAGTGCTGAGATGGTACAAGTACAGGCTGCTCTACTAAGGAGAATTAATGCGTATTTTGGGCAGGCAGGGTTGGGCACTCCTGTTACTGTGGCTTTTCCCAGCCTGAGTACTTCCTCATGCAGGTGATAAAAAAATATATATATATATAAAGTTTTTTTGAGTGTGCTTATCTCCGAGGTGGGGCAGGCAGCTTGAATCATCGGTTTGAAAGGAGTGTTTTGCACAGAGCCCAGGACAGGCAGAGCTGTCGCTGGTTTGGGTTCTGGGCTGGCTGCGTCCCCGCGGTGCTGCCTGGCACGTGAAAGGCGAGGAGTGTCTGCCGTGGCTGGCTGGGGACTGGCGAGCACTGGGGCTCCTTTGATGTTGCCAGGGCAGGTGGTTTTCTAATTCTGAACGTGAAGGAGGAAGGTGAATCAGTCCAGGAATTACAGCGCTCAGCTTTCCCAACTCGAATGGGCGACTCTTTCAAAACACCTTATAGGCAGGAAAGGTCTTTCCATTGTTTTCTTTCAACATCCCCAGCTCAGCTCTGCCCTCAGACAGCTTGACCTGAGAGCCGGCGAGAGGCTGGGCTCCTCTGGGGGCACTCGATGGGCCAGGGCAGCAGCATGACCAGTGGGTCACATAGCCCATGGCTCTCACTGGTCACCCATTGCTCTCACTGGTCACCCATGGCTGTCACTGGTCACTGGCACCCCCAGATCTCTCCAGGGTCCCCTCCTGGGAACAGAAGAGGTGTTGCTCATGTGAGGTCTGTGGCAGGGCCAGAGGGCTTTATAACTTCTGTTTGTTTGCTTTTGCTGTCTGTTTTTGTGTGTGTGTGTAGCAGGAGCCTCCGATGGCTGCCGCTCCCCAGTCCCAGCGAGGGCCAGCACGGGAAGGCTAAGGAGTAGGAAGGGAGTAGGAAGGGACCAAGGCTGTCGGAGCGGGAGCGAGAGGCCCCAAGCCCTGAAAGCCGGCCTTTGTGTCCCCCTCCCCCCGGGCCCTGCCTGGGGCAAAACATTACACAATCCAGCTATTGTCTGCTTGGAAAAGTCTACGGCATCCTATTGCAATTATTTATGAAAGGAAATATTTGATGTTTTTGTGGAAGGTGGGTGGGGGGAAGCTGAGTTTACCTCTCTTCTTGTTTGGAGCTTAGTATTTCTTGCTTTTGTTCTTCCTGTCCAGTTGTTCCAATTTTTTTTCTGAGCAGCAGAGAGTGCCCATGCCTGCAGTCTGTGCTGCAGGGAAGTCCTGCTGTGCAAACAGCCTCCCCCCACCTCCAATTCTACAGAATTTCATTCAGTGTTATAAATAAAAGATACCCACAAGCTCTTTCTCGGGATTTGGTTCATGTCCTTCACGTTTTGTCTAGTATGTTTTTTATATGTGGCAGCATTTGGAGGTGTTAGATTTTCCTTAGTTTTCCCTGGAAGTGTAGGCGTAGTGAGAGAAGGAAGGAGCTAGGGAGGATCCAGAAGCTGATCCTGAAGGAGAGACTCAGAATAAATGGCATCACTTGAACCTGTTTTTCTGAGCTTGAGCCCTGTCTGCAGGTGACATAGAAGGCATCAGAAGTGTAGTTTCTTGCTAATCAATACAAGCCTTTCCACATTTGCAAGAGAACTAAACTAGAAAATACTAAAAATAACAAGTAAATGTCCAACAGGTGTAATACCTTGCACTTTGTGCCACTACTGCACAAAATAAATCTCAGAACCATTTTTTTAAAGGCCAGGTTGTCCCAAGTTTATTTAAATTGATCTTGAAAAAATCTGTTTTAGGTGACCAGTGGTTGCTGTAATGTGATTTCTGAAAGAAATCTACCTGAGACTGATGCTCATTAGTATTATTTCATCAAGTGGGAGCTTGCTTTCTTTTTATCTTTGGGGAGGTATTTCACTGGATTTGGGAACTTCATGCTTGCTGGCTTTGATTCATCTATAGGACTGTCTCATAATGCCTTATCTTGCATGTTCTTGCCAGTGGCTTGTGATGGAAGAGTTTTCTTGCAGTGATGACTCCTCCAGTCCTCCTCTTTGGATCATTTTTAGGCTGATACTTCTGGTTGGTTGGTTGAAGGGATGTTAGGAAGGCTCATTGAGGGCTGTGGTGGTTAGGGGGAAAGGTCTGGAAACTTTCACAGTCTCATAGGCAAAATTAGAGTGAGGACAACTCAACTTTGTAATTCTTTGAAAAAATTGTATCAGACCAGCCAGTAAACATTTCCCTTTTGCCAAAGGAGCTAAAGAAGTGCCATTTCCCTGGAAACTAGGACAGTTCCCCAGGGCCCTTCCTGCTCCAAGGTATGCTCAGGTGCAGTGTTGGGTGCTCTTGCTAACTTGTATGGAGGAAGAATGTGTGTTCTTGTGAGTGATGAGAATGCACTGCTCTGCGCAAAACGGATTGCTGGGGGTTTTAGAGCATTATGGAAAGTGTGTGATAAATGAAGAGGTTGTTACATGTCCTGCTTACTGCAGCCTGTTTTGCTGAAGTCAGGAAAAGCTTTCTGAGGCAGAAGGCTCAGTGTGGTGCTCCAAGCATGACCTGCTCCTTGTGATGGTAGCAAAGAGCAGATCTGTCTTCCAGCAGCTGTCTGTGGCTGCTGCAGAACAGACTGAGCTGTACCTGCATTGTCCCTGAGCCATGGGGACTTCACCCTGTTAACCCAGATTCACACGCATTGAGGAGAACAAATTCCGCGTTTTCAAGTCTTTTCTCACATGGCAGGAAGGAAACTTTGATCGCTGACATCATGGTTGGTGGAAAATACCCCTGTGAAATCCTGTATTCCAAACTACACGTGCGAAACAAAAGAATTAAACTTAATTTCAGCAGTGGTTTTCCCCCATCTTGTTGCTGTCTAGGAGTTGAAGCCAGAAGAGTTTTATAGCATTTTTATTTCATTTGCACATAAAAACATTCAGTTTCCTGGGTCTAAAGAAGGCTGAATTATTGTCCTGGTAAAACATGCCAAGGTAGGAATGTCATGAATGAGTGTTTTAAGGTTGCCGGGGGAAGGGGGGATGGGGGATGCACCACCGCAAGGAAGCAGTATATATTAAATTTAAATTAAGATGCAGTCTTAAAAGTAGTTTTGGAGTTTTGGGATGCGTTTTAAAATAGAACCAAACACATTGATTTAGTGTCCTAAAATACTGATGTTCTCTTAATATAGAAGAAATAGTGGCATCATAAAGTGTAAAAGTGATGTAGGGTAGTGATGCTGTACGTGAATTAAGGTAGAACTTGAAGTTACGTTGGTAACTTCAAGTTTACGTTGAATTTATACAGTGGTTTGTGGTACTGCCTGTCATGCACATGAAGCTTTTCTTGGTAGGCTGAGTTGGGACAGCAGTGCAGCCTGTCTGAGCTACACTCCTGCGTGGCAAGGGGCCTGTCCATATCCCTGAGAATGGGTCAGAGGCTCAGGATTTGTAGGATGGCTATCCTTCAGGGTTGTGCTCTTTCTGTGGGATGGTGTGGGTTGTGGGATACATACTTCAAATGCATGCTGCTGGGAGTGAGCAGAAAATGCATTTTGTAGATGAACTAGTTTTGAGAGCATGATTGTATTTGTTTAATCGATTTCATGTAAATTGCTCATAAAACATTTTTAAGTTGCAGGCTCTGTAGGTCCTTCTGGATCCATGAGCAGACGGGTGCAGTACACTGTGCCTGAGAGCAGTCACTCAAGCTCAGCATTAACTTAGGTGTTTTTGTACTTGCTGGAAACTGATCTTTTGCCTGATTGATCTGTGTTTGTGTGCACATGAATAATTCACAGGTATATGCGTTTGGATATACACACACACATCCTGGTGGGTGCTGAACAGAAAACGTACAGGGCAGTAGGTACCCAGAGGCAGAGCAGCCCTTTCTTCAGTTTATTTTCCCAAAGCGTTGTTGTAGACCAGATATATTTTCCTACTCTTGTATGTGCTATAAAATAATATTTTTCAAGATGGGGAGAATATCAAGTTACTTCCATTCTGTGCTTTTACAAAAATCACTTGAGAAATTAACATTCTTGTGTATCAGGTTACAGGCGTCTGAGTTCGGGAGGGGCGAAAGTGTAAGGGGAAGCAGGATGTGAGCTTGGAACAAAGGCAGCCTCGTGTTGTGGAGAGGTAAACAGGGATGATACCGCTTTGTGGTGGATCCCTTATGGGTGTTAACAAAAACATGGATACTGCTGATGAGCAGTCTTTGCACTGTTTCCATACACGCTGTTATATCCATGTGCAATTCCGCCTTTGTTCATGGGTGTTGTTAACCCTGCTGTTGCGTTGCATGTGGTTTCCATTTACCAGTCTTCAGGTCTTTTTCTGCAACAAATTTCTTAAGAATTTTGCTTTAACTCTTGCTGTAAGCCCGTGACCCCTGGTTGGCCTCCCAGCACCGTCGCCTTTCCCAGCTCCAGAACAACCGGAGAGGCCTGTTCTCCTCTGGTGGTTCTGGAGCCCGAGGTGGGGACGGTGGCTCGGACACGCTGCCTCGCTCCTCTCGGCTCCGAGGAGCCGTGTGAGGTCCGGAGGTCCCTGAAAGGGGGAAGCTGAAATGCAAACATGAAGCTGAATAATAAAATGATGTCACTGGCAGCCAATCCGGAGGGGTTATGTCACACGCCTGGCAGGCCCCGCGCCCACAGCACCAGCAGCCCCCTCTCGCCACTTGTCCCTTTCTCACCACCGGGCACTGCTGAGGAGCAAACCTTCTGAAGTTCATTATTTCAGAGTTAAGTGCACGTAAAACACAGTTCATCACTCCTGCAGCTCATGAGATTCTGAAGTTTCCCAAGACTGCAGAGCTGGGTTGGAGCTCTTATAGCTCTTCCATGGAGCACATGACAAGCAAGCAAAACAATTTTCTTTCAAGGGGTTTTTTCCTTGGCAGCACTTGCTGTTCTGCCCTGTGTGTGCTGGGGAGGATACGTGTTGGTCTGTGTTTGCTACTTTTGATGTGTATTTTACACCATTATTTCCTTATCTATTTTGTGTTATATATTTACGTCTTACTTTATATTAGCAAATCCCACAGATAAGCTCTAAATTACTCACGTCGTCTCCTCACATCCACTTAGCAGAGGCTTGTTGAGCATCTTGGTGGTTCAAGCTGTTCGAGGCTGTAAGAGCTGTTTATTATTTCTGAGCAAAATTTAATAGGTTTTCAAACCAGAGAGCTGAGGCACCCTTTCTGATATTCAAAACAATGACTGTATCTACAGTTTGAAGCAGATTTAAAAGAAATAAATAATTTTACTCTATGAGGTCATTGCTGATGCCAGGAAAGAAAAATATGAGCAAATAGATCTCAAACAAAAATCTAGTTTTAGAGGATAGACAAGGTCCTCTATTATAATTTGTAGTACTTCCTTCTTCTATTTTATTTTTATGTTTTTCTCCAGAAGCATAATGGTGGTGAGGAGGATGTAAGGAGGAAGGAAGGCTGTAAATTTTGTTACACAGACTTCATCTGCATTTGGGATAAGGAGAAGTTGTGTTAGAGGGCTTTTGATGGTTTTAGCTTTTCAGGGATAGATAATAATCTCCAGTCCAGGTACTGGAATTTCTTTCCTATTTTAATCTACACTGGATTTCACATGACATATACAAGAGATGTTTGATCAACTTTTAAGGACAGCCATGTGACCCAGTTTGGGATGCCTGAAACTATTGCTGGAATGAGAGCCAAGCACAAGGCTTGGGCAAGGTGGTGTTAAGTGTGTTTGGGATCCCTTCTGTGAGGTGTGGGACGGTAGAAGGAGATGTGTTGTCTTTATAAACTGAGAAATGGTCAGATTAAAGCAGGTGATTCCTCCTGACCCGGGGCTCCTGAGCTGCAGCTGCTGCAGGCAGGGAGCGAAGCAGACGAGCAGCCTGAGTGTCCTGTACAAACCATTCATATCATAACCCAAATTACAGGGTTTTGTTTCATAGTGTGTTGTAAAAGTGATTTAACGTTTTGTAATTGTTTTCTTGGAGGAAAAAAAAAGAAATTTATGTGAGCTTCAGTTAAAGATGCAGCTACTGTAATTCATCTCTGAAGGAGCTGGAATACTTTTTAAATGCGTGCAGCAGTCTAAGATAGCTGTATTACTGAGAAACCACACTGGAGCTATAAATCAAAAGGCATGTTTGAATTTATTCTCTTCATTGCCAGGTGTATGGAGAACTGTACCATTAGGCCAACAGGAGAAAAGATTTAAGATTTCAGTCCTTCTCACAGTTTTATTCTTTTCTTGTAAAGAATCCTGCTGTAATGACAAGCATTGACATCAAAATAAAATGCTTTAGAAAAATAATTAAAATAACATGACGCATTTAAGTTCATCTTGGGTGGTTTAGCAGCATTGACGCTGAGCTTAGAAAGATGTTTCCCATATTTTACAGCTATCAATGTGTTCCAAAACAGCAAAAGAGACTGTAAAATATTCCAGCTGATAGATGCCTGTTGGTGTGGATTCTTGTATGTGCATAGAGATACAGAGTGTGGATTCCATGAAAATGGAATGAGCCAAAGGCACCTGAAGAGTTTCCCATGAGATAAGCAGAGGAAGATGTTCCGAGAGGAACCATCACTACTGTGCTGTTCACACGTTTCCCGTGCTCGTGGTAAACTTGGATTGCTGCTTTAGGGCTTCTGTAACAAGGGAGGTGAAGCCCAAGCAGATCTATGTCCCCTTTAAACAGGGAAGTTACAGCTTTCTGTACTGGACAGCCACTCGTTATAGGGCAACTAATTCTTTTTTTAAATCTCAGTTTATAGGACATCTTTCATACATGGTTTCCTAGAGAGCATTTGTTAGTTGAAAGCAAAACCTGTAAAACTTAAGTGCTTCCATTAATAGCCTGTTTAATTCTGGAAAAGTCTTACATAGCCGAGTTGAAAACTGATGACTAGACATAAGGATCCTTTTCCTACCTGCAGCTGGGACTCACATTAATTCCTGATGCATTAAAATGGTAAATTTTGTAGTGTAACAAAAACGGAAGATGTTTGTGGGGCTGAGTTTGCCAGCAAAATGATGACAGAACAGGCTGTTTGGTAAAGTGTGATGTAAGAATGCAGCAGCCTGTGTGGCCCAAGCACAGTCAGTAAGTGTAGGTGTGTCCTTGCTCCTTCTGCAGTTGTAAACAGTGCTCAGTTGTGACTGTTAGTGGTAATAGAAATAATAACCTGACATAGGAGATTGCTCATCTCCGAAGTAAACCTGGTGAAATGGTAATATGCTGAACTTGTACCAAACTGTTGAGGTCCTTTAATACAGTTTTACATTCCAAAGTTGGATTTGTGAGCTGTGTGGATTGAGAGGTGCATCAGCAGTGCTCTAAGTCTGCATTAAGTTCTTGACTGGCCTTTTGGGTCCTGTCTCAGGAAATTCTGAACTATTGCTGATGTGTTTTATTTGTGCTGACTTGCTTCACGGCCTGGTTCTCTCCTGGTAGTTCAGTGTGGTGATTTGTGAAGTTTTGCCACTGTAGCATCAAGGCTGGGGGATGTGGTGGAGATGACTCCCGTTTTGCCGGATTACTTGGACATTCTTCCCTCTCCACCCTCTGCACTTCACCTTGAGCAGCCCCTTCTTTTCCAGGAGGATGCCTTGATAGAAGAATGAGGTAGAGGGGAGATTTTTCTCCTCTTAAAACCCAGACGGGCATTTAAGAGGCCTGATAAAGGAGCTGGGGGTCAAACTGTAGGCGGTTGGTTAGAAAATGTTGGCTGCCACTACTGGAGGAGTTGAAGTCATATAGCTTCCCTTTCCATAAGAGCCTTCTGTTGGATGAACTTTAATTTTGTATGTCAGTTATTTGACCAAAGCTGCATTCTGAGGTTGGACTCAGTTTGAGTAAGCCGATACTAAGTTTAAATTGATAGACAGAGTTACCCAGAGGGCTTGGATCTATTTGTGCTCTTTGTTCGCTCCTTCCTCTTTCCCACTTCCCTGTCGTCGGTGGCTGAAGTGACACTCCTGGAGACATCTCCACCCAAGCTCTCCGTGTCTTACCTGAGTGCTGCAGGATGGCTCAGCAGCCTCCTGGCCTCGGGTCGTTGTGATTGCTTCCCAACAGTTGGAAAGAGCGGTGAACAGGATTCTGGTGTTGCACTTTGAGATTCTTGCCTGTAGAGGGATGATGGCTGCTCTAATTCAGTTTGTTTCTCTAGGAAGTAGACTGAAGAATATTGGAGTTATTTTGTCCCAAGAGAGCATCATCCTAGTGACTCCAGGCTGTTTTGGAACATTTTGTGGCTTTTAAACCTTATAACATGTACCAGTTATAACCCGAAAAGAGGGTGGCTGTATTGGCATTAGTCTATTGGAAATTTTTTCCTGGATATGATCAAGCTCTAGACCAAAACCATTTCAAATGGACAAGAAATGACATCAGGCCATTTACGACCTTAGCATGGCTCAGTGAAGCTCAGTGTTGATACTATGTTTTCACCACCCTTTTTGGAAGAAAAATAGGTGGTTCTTGTTTTAATATGAGCTTTTGGTAATTTTGCTCTGTTGAGACTTCCAGCCACTTCATTTCTGGCTGCACCTTGAGGAGAAAACAGTCACAGCTGATACCCTTCCTCTACATGCAAATGAATCTTTGAAGTTCTAAGACTAACGAAATACTGTAGAAGACCATTTAACTAGAATAAAAGTTTATGGAAGCAGCTTTTTAATGAACTAAAAAAAGCAAGTGAGTGATTTGTACTCAGGATTTCCTAATGCATTTATACAAGGGCCTTCATCAGCGTGATCTACCCTGGAACAATGGATTGTTCACTCTGGGACGTGTATTCTGGGTATTTTTTGGCATTGGAGCCTGTTGAGTGTGGTGTAAAATATGCTTTTCTAAACTCAAATGGGAGTGTAGAGTCTTGTGGCCAGTTTTGGACTGGAGAGATTCTTGTTTTGCAGAACTGTCTTGTACAGTTTTTAGTAGCAGTACACAGGATGCAGTGGGGCATCAGGAGAGTTTCTTGAATTGAAGGGATAAATTGTACAATCTAGGTTCCATGTAGAGGTACTCAGAGTGTACAAGTCCACCTTATTTATGCAAATCTGCCATGAAAATTTGAAATTCAGGAGTGGTCGCATGGTGTAGGAGTGGGTTTTTTTTATTTGGAAATAATAACTTCAGATTTCTCTGCAATGTCACATGTTATGCCTTAGCTTAGATAGAGTCTTTCAGATCAAGTTATGAACTGTTGAGGAAAATGAGTTATTAATGGGAACACAAAAAGGTTACACCACTGTAGTGAGCAGTGGAGGTGAAATGTCTCTCTGGGGAGAAATGCAGCATCTTAAGGTAGAAAAACATTTTTTTAAAGAAGGCACTATTTCAAAGGCTGAGGGTTTTTGAAAACAATTTGGTGCCAAAAGCTTAACCTGTTTTTCATAAACACGGTTGCTGGTTGGAGCCAAAACAAACAATTAAGGTCCTTAAATGAACCTAAGTGAGGAATCATAGCTGTCCCAGCAGGCTGCTAAAAATTGTAAGTGTGGCTGCGTGTGAGTCAGGGAGGACAGTCAGGAGCAGGGACCTGGGGATGGGCTGGGTTTCCTGGTCACTTCTTCCTTGGTGCTGCTTTTCTTGAAGGGGTACAGGAAAGATGTGAGCGAGAAATGATGGTCGTGCCCCAGCCTGGAAACCAAGGTAACTGGACAGAAGAGCAAGGCCATTATAGACTGTGGTATGTGTGAGCCAGAGGTATTACTGTCCTGAGTATTTCTTATTCATTATCTTTGCTCTCTCTCCTTTTTGCCTCCTGCAAGAAGGTTTCATTTACACAGTGCAGTACCTGTGTCCCAGGTCAGCCTCTGCCTGGCTGGGCTGACACCCACTAAGCTTTGTTGGAAAATGTCCCCACTTCCCATGGCCGTTGGAGTCGAGCAGCTCTCTGTGGAGGGGTGGGTGCCTCTGAGGTGCTGAGGGAACTTGTGCACGTAGAGGGGGATCAGGACAGGCAGGAGGAGCTGGATGTGTCTTCACTCTGAGCACTCAGTGGCTGCAAGATGCAATCACAATGTGTTATTTTCAGCAGTTTTAAAAGCAACCCTCCCATACCACCTTCCAGAATATTATTATTATTTGAGATTTTGTGGAATGGGTGTAGAGCACTGGGAAGGCTCTGGCATCTGTGGGGATCTTGGGCAAGGCCATCTACGCTCGTGCTTTGATTTTCTTTTCTTTCTATCTTTATAAAGATCTACAGGAGAAATCTAAATGTTTTACTTGAGTGTATAATTGCAGATACCAGTTGGGAGATGCACTGGATGGTCTTCAAATGGCCTCAGCTGTCCAAAAACTTTGAACAACTTTTGGAGAGATACCATTGTTAACCATCATAGCAACTGAATTTAATCTGCTTTTTGTACATTTCTGCTTGGGAAATAGTTCCAATCTATTCCAGAAAGTAGAGGCCTGAATTGCAATCAAGATCCCTTTCTCATGGACAAATATTCTGATTTTGNTTTACTTGAGTGTATAATTGCAGATACCAGTTGGGAGATGCACTGGATGGTCTTCAAATGGCCTCAGCTGTCCAAAAACTTTGAACAACTTTTGGAGAGATACCATTGTTAACCATCATAGCAACTGAATTTAATCTGCTTTTTGTACATTTCTGCTTGGGAAATAGTTCCAATCTATTCCAGAAAGTAGAGGCCTGAATTGCAATCAAGATCCCTTTCTCATGGACAAATATTCTGATTTTGGGAGACACTGTGTAGTGGCAGCATTTAACTTCACCTGTTTGTTCCTTCTCTGGCAGGTTAGAGAAACTGGCAGGGGAGGGTAAAGCTCTAGAAAGCTGTAAAAATGCATTTTTGTCATACATTCCTTTATAATCACAAGTATGGAAAGGACAAGCAGAGGATTATTCACAACCATAAAATTAAATGGAATTTGAAGTTAATTTTAAATTTACCTACACAAACCATGGGTGGTACATTTTTTTCCTTCTTTTAACTGTGTCTGTGAGAGAAGTGTCAAACGGTGCGTTATTTACAAGCTGTTGCAGATACTGGACTTCTGCATGACATCCTCACCTCATAAATGCCTTGGTGGAGAAAGAAGAATAGCTGGTGTGTCTCATTTTCCAGTCCTCTAACTCCATAGCCGTACCCCTGGTTACCTGAGGGACTGTGTGGCAGCCTTTGGCTGGCTGGAGATTTTTGCCAAGTGAATTTGCAGGAAGTGCTCAGAGAGAGATCAGCTGGATGTGTGCTCAGGTCACTATAAACAAAATATTTGTCCTTAAGCATAAACCAAAAAGGAAATGAAGCAAGGAGATGTTAGTAGTCCTCCTTAAGGGAGTGTAAGTAACAATGTCAGTGTTAATTCTTAAAAAAAAAAAAAAGAAATCTCTGCCTGTTAAAATCCTTTTCTGGTGAATGCAGAGTTTTCTCAAAGGAACAGAATTCCTTTCTCCTACAGAGATACTTGCTGGTTGTTGGAATAGCATGGCTCTGACATTTTTAACATTTCCTTAAATTTAGGAGCTAAGTCACAGCTTCAGGACCTACATATCACTGGAGAAATTGCTTGAAGAGAGCAGGTAAAGCACTCTGGGATGGTGGAACCGGGATGGTCCTAAACAGGGCTTGAGCAGTGCTGCACAAGAGCTGCTCACTGCCAGTGCCTGGCTCCTGCTCAGCTGCAGGTGGCTCCTGAGCAAGACTAAGAAATTCTGGCCTGATCCACAGGTGGATCCTAGAGGCTCCCTTAGCTGGAGGGTGGGTATGTTACTGGTGTGCTGCAATTTGTGTTAAAACTCAAACCTTGAATGTAGTCATTGGAAAGAACCTGCGGCCTTGGACTGGAACTTCAACTAACGTGGGAGCTCTGCTGACACACTTGTAGCGTTGGGTTTTTCTGTGTGTATATTCTTACCAAAAATCAGCAAGATTTTTCTTGTTGAAACCAATAAGAACTCAAATCTGCTTTTGTAAATGTTCCCTGTTGTAATAGCCAAGTGATGGAACCTTTTTTAATAGTTTTTGTGAGAAGTCAGATATCAGAACTACTGAGAGCAGTGATTTAGTAAAGTACTTATAACTAAAGGAGAATAAACTTTGATTAATGGAGATAAATCTCAAATACTTAAAGGCACTTGGACAGAGCTTTTAACTAGCTGTTGCATGAGTAAATACTGTGCAGGAAGAAGCTGAAATTAATATCAATGCGAATTACATGTTGGGCAGCTTCTGCAGGTAGTGCAGAATCAGAAAATATCCTGTTTCTTCTCTTGTCACCCCAAACCAACAGATGTTGCCCTGGTTGCTGGGGTAGAGCCTTGTGAGGAACAGAGGGATATTTGGCAGAGCACAAACAAATTCTTGAAATACTTGAGAGCTTCTCTGGAAAGCAGCTTTGAATCTTTGTTATCACTTTGTTGCCGAAATAAATGTTAGGCTCCTTAGAAGGCAGAAACAAATCATGAGCCTAATGCTGGACTTTTTGCAGCCATGGCTGTAGTAGGTGGAGATTCTTTTCCCTCTCCAAAGGAAGGGCTTCTCTCTTTGTTTTTGGCTTTTGGCACACATTACCAAAATATTTGCAGTGCAGTAATGTATTTCTTCATCTGGAAAGTGGGAAATAAAACATATTTGTTCCTATGTGTAAATATTCTTTCCCCACAAAAAACAATGTTTGCTTTGTAAATCCAGCCTGCTTCTCCCCTCAGAGCGTGAATTCCTGTGAGCTCTGTTTCGGAGAGCAGGCACATGCACTTCCAGGTTATCACTGAAATAAAGGGGGCTCACAGCTCTCCCCTTCATGTTTGTAGGAATAGGTGAGACTTCTTAAAGGAAGGACCCTCGAGTGGTGGTTAAAGTGACCTTCTTAGGAAATGCCATTCGTGCCAGAGCACATAACCTTCCTCCCCATCTCTTCCCCTGCATAGGAGGAGCTGTGGGATACAAAGCAGCCTGGGAAACGGAATGCACATTCTTCTGTACAAAGGAAGCTCAGAATCTCATGGTATATACATAGGTCTCTCTGTCTTCCTCCTTAAAAATATTTTTCTTTACCCTGTAATCAGAGAAATTTTTCCTTATTAATTTTCCTTTGGGTGGAGAGAAAAGGGAAAGATCTATTGTTGGGATGGAAGTTGCTGCCGGGAGCGACAATTGGGCTATTGTTGGGCTGTAATTCTAGTCTGGGGGCTCTGAGAGGAGGTGGAAAAGAGGAAGAGGAATATGAACAAAACCAAGTATCAACTCTGTAATAAACTCCTGTTGTTTACCTGAGCCAGGATAGCCAGAGGTTTGCTCATGTTTTTCCTGAAGGCTGATGAAAAATAGTGTTATTACCACTGGTGATGCTGCTCTCTTGTGAGCATCTGGGAGAGGGGGAAGAAGGGAAGTTTTTTCCCTCCAGCCATGAGGACATGCAGTTATTTTTCTAAAGCCCAAATCAAAACTGTTAGTTGAAGGCAGAAACAGGCCTCAGGAAATGCTGTTTCTTCTGGCAGCAAGAGACAAAGATCCTTGTTCTTTAGACCAGCCTTTGTATAGTTCAGAACAATAATAATTTAAAAAAAATGTCTGATAAAGAACAAGTACTTATTATCATAATGTGTTAACAGAGCTATAATTAAGATTGTTCATGTCACCTTTTTTTAATATTCCATCTTCCTTTGGGAGTTCTTAATTGTTGAAAAAAATTAGTGTGTATTTACATTTGGTAAAAAGAGGTTTGGGGACCAAATGTTTTAGAGCAGCCCTGTTTGCTTTTCTGGGCTCTTACCATTAATATGAGAGAGACACTTTGAGAAAGGAATGAAAAGATCCTGTGGATTAACTCAGGTGTTGCTCAGGTTCCATGCAGAAGAGGAAGCAGCCACTTCGCCACTGGCTTCTTAAAGACTTACTGCCTTCCTGATGTTTCAGATCTCCCCAAATATCCTGGGATTCCTGTGGCATCACTCCCCCAATTCCATCCATCCTAAGGACATGCTGTCGAGGCATTTACACCACCAAACTGGTATATGTGCTTCTGTTTTAAAAGAGAGAGACTCCTTTTGAGGTTAGATAACCTCTTCTATTATTTTAATTACAGCCAGAAATGTTCATCCTTCTTGGTTTTTTTATTTTATTACACAGTATTGATTTTGAGTGCTGCCTGCTTCTAAATGCTGGCACTACCCTGGACTTTGATCCCTTGATGGAGAAGTCACGTGTGCTCCAATGAAGACTTGAATATTCAGTTTTCATTAAAACTCTGATTTCATCATCAGTGGGACATGGGATTTTAATGCTGTTTTCACACGTGGCCCTGCCAGCTGACAGTGCTGGGCAGGGAGGGACCTGGAGGTACCTGAGGTTTGTTCACCTTCAGCTTTGACAGCTGGCTGCCTGCCAGAAGTAGGGAAGGTTGTCATTAATGCTCTTAATTTTTATGAGCGTTTGAGATTTAAAGTGTTTACTCCATGTTGTCAGTTGTAGAGCCTTTGTATTTAAAATAAATAATCTTGTTTTAAATTAGTGTTTCCTGTAGGAAGCTATCTGGCTATTGTAAAGTGCTCTGTCAACAGAGCTGCATCCTCATACCAGCAGAGGAGGAAGGATCTCGTGTCAATACACAGAGCTTGGGAGAGCTGACACAGAAAAAATTCCCATGGACAGGGCTTTCTGCTTCCTACTTTTTTTGCACAGATGGGTCTCTTTGTTTTTGATTAAACATTAATCAAAAATCAATTTATGACTCCATGTAAGTGCTATTAGATAAGTCTCCGTTTATCCATGGTAAATAAAAACATTGTTCAGACATGAACAAACAACAGTCCTGGTTTGGTTTGAGTTTCAAAGTAGATGGCGATAAAAAATTGTAATTAAAATAGCAGATTTCATAATTGAGTGTGTTCTTTTTTAATGAGAACATTTAGTTTAACTGTAGCAAGATAAAAAAACATAATTGAACTAAACGTCTGAATGTTTTGCAAAAGAACATGAAAATAGAATTTGAGAGATCCTTCAGTAGAAAAAGGTAATCTTATGGGTAAAGAGGAGATTTCTGAGGAGGTGAGGTGTAACCTTGAGGATATTGGGCAGTTTGGGCAGCCCACAAGATTTTGGGGTCTGAATACTCCGATTTGCTTCAAAAGCAGAACTAATTTCTGTACATTAACAGTATCTCTGGGTAGTAGAAGGAGTGTGGAGGAGCAGTCCAGTTATTTGTAGGAATTAAATGTGGGTTTAAGCATTTTACTTGCAATTACTCTGACAGTAACTGGTTTTTAATTGTTTTTTTCTTTAGTCTGAAGTACTGAACACAAGTCTTTGTTTTCATGCATATGTGAATAGTTCTGGGTCTTTGTCATGCTGCTTTGTGCCTTTTCTAGTTTTCTTCCATCCTTCTTGAGCTAAAGGGCTCAGAGTTGCAGTCTATTTCACATGTGAGCAACCTGCACTTTTACAGTGGTAGAATTTTTTTTAAGTATTTCAACAAAGTATCTGCAATTCAAAGTCCTCCCTGGGGTGGGTTTTGGTGAGGTCACCCCTCTGGGTCCCAAAGGGAAGGATCCAACTGTGGGAAGGATGAGGAGAGGTGTTCTGGGGGGCCTCGGCACTGCGGCTTCCTGTTACGTGATAGAAAATGCTGGATGGAGCATTTGTTGTGCATGAATGATGTAGTAGTTGGAAAAACTTTTTGGCCAGCTTTGACTTGTTCTGTTTGTTAGTTTTGTTTGCACCCAGAGTGCAGGGAAGAGGATTGAATTAAGCTTTAGCATCCTCTCAGTTATTGGGCCAAATGCCACTACTTTCGCTGCCAATACAGCCTACAGAAGATGTGTAGGCATGGAGAGTGTGGGAGTTTCAGAATACACAGCATCTTTTAATTGACACGGGATTTGTAAAGTGCAGCTTGTATAACTGGTGATACCTAATCTCCCTTGTCCCTTCCAAGAGGCACGCTGATGATCCATATGCTTGATGGAGGTGTTGCTTTGTCTACGGGAGATAAGAACTGCATACTTGATCAGAGATGTCTTGCCTCTGATTTGCCTGCAGGCATGCAAATTTAAGCCATAAATTCTGAATATTCTCTTGCCTAAATGAAGGTTTTGTCTTCTAAAATTTTTAAAGAAGTTTTCCTCTTGCAAAGGGAGACTTCTCTGCCTTTTAAAAGAGGAAAAAGGAGGGGTGGGGATGAGGGAGGGACCTGCAGTGTTCGGTGTGAGGTGCATAATGAAAGGTTACACCACAAAGTCAGGTGCTGGGTGTTGCTGGCAACCAGGTGGATTCAGGAAACACTGCTTTGCAGGTATTTTGTTACTCGCTACAGTGTCACTCCTCCCGAGTCACTCAGCATGTCTAACCTTGCCTGATCCCCGGGAATTGTTATCCCGCTTTCCCAGTGGAGGAACCTGTTAGGACAGCGGCTACAGCGGCTTTGGCCTTTGGGAATGGAAGGTGATGGCCCACACAGAGCAGACTGTTGGGACTCAGGAGAGTGTCTCCAGGAAACAGGAGATACCTGAATCATGGACTCATTTAGGTTGGAAAAGACATTTAAAGTCGTTGAATCCAGCCATAAACCGAACACTGCCAAGTCGAGCAAAAGTCAGGCTTAAGCAGCTGAAAGTGAGTTTTCAGAAAATGCATGTCCAGCAGAGCAGAGGAAACTGGGTGAGGGAAGAAAGGAGAATGATCCATAAATATTTTATTACTACGTATAGAAACAAGGTGTGCTGACATCTGTTTTTCTTTCCCACTGCAGCTGTTGCTGTGTAGTGTCTGTGGAATAGCTTCAGCCTTCCTGGTGGCACTGTCCTCCTTAAAAATCAAATCAAGCACACACAAAACCCCCACAACACAGAGGAAGTGCAAACTCTGCTAAGCCTACCGACAGTGAGCTAGCTGTTGTTACGTTATTAAGACTGCTTTTCACCGGAGCCTCTGCATTCCAGGCTGAGATTCCCTGCCCCGGGGGTTTGGGGCATCCACTGTGGTCAGCGCGACAGCCTGGGGCCTTGGGCGTTATCGGGCAAGATCCTGAAGTTAGTTCCTAATTTTAAGCACAGGTAAAGCCATCAGATTTAATGTAGGTTCTTCATAATCTTCAAGTCAGTCAGGGGTTTTCTTGTCATCACTACATCAGGAATTTAGTGGCAAGACATGAAAGTGGGTACTGGGTGGATTCAGTTCCTGCTTACTCTGCAGATGCTTTTACAGCAGGTCTTTTGTCCCTCCTCCTAAACCCTTCTGTTTTGAATCTCAGCACCCTGACAATCCCCATGTCTCTTTATTTTCTACTGTCTATTTGGACAAAAGAATCAGTAGTGAGGAGCTGGGCACACATCTGAGAGTGTTTTCTCCCTCCCTGCACCACCTCCTCCCTTTTTTTTAAAATACACAGATTTTGAGTGTTGTGAAAGGGTTCAGTCTGGTTATTCTCTGTTTTGAGAAGATGGAAACAAAATGTCAATGATGTTTCATTTAAATTTGTGTTTAATTTAGTGTTTCTTGATGTGTGATATGTAGGCAGTGGTGGTAGGGATGTCTGCATACAGCTGTGCAAAAATTAGGGAATGCTGTATTCTAGAGGAGTAAATTGAGCCCAAATTTGTGCTCCCTTATGATGCTCTGTATTGCGTTGTCTGTAGAACAGTGAGGTTTTTTTGATTAGTGTAGTTGTGCAGTGACAGCAAGAAGGACAACTTCTCATTGTGATCTGATTTTCAGATTTATTTCAGTTATTATT
>VYZQ01021269.1:0-12984 GCA_013400655.1 Mystacornis crossleyi
GTGGTTTTTTTCCTCTTCCTGCCCCTTTTCCTGACATAAAGTATCCCAATTTGGATACTTTGGGGTTCCCAGAATCAGTAGTTATAATGTAAAATATTTGTCATGATTTATATGAAAAGTTACTTTGACTTTCCAGTCTAGCATGCAATGGTGGATAGCCACACCAGATTTATTTTTTTGGTTATTGGTAAGATATCAACCGTAGGTTTTTTGGTTATAGATAAAATATGAGTGAGTAAATGTAGTGAATTAATTTTTTTTTTTTAAACAATGATTGCATGTGAAAGGTTCATAACTGTGGCTCCAGAGTCTGCACCTGAGAGTTTGAGGCCTAAGTATAATGTAATGTGACAGGCATTCCTGTGGATGAGCTGAGGTGGAATCTTAAATTTATTCCCTAAAGGGGCCAGAAGGATAACCTGTGCAGCCTCGCAGCCCATGGACAGGAAGTTTTCATGTTCTTGCTTTCCTGCTGCTCTTGCCTTGGCTTTAGGGCAGTCTCTTTGTTATGTGATGTGCTTGAGAGAGGCTCTTTTCAGCTTGCCCCGGGGATTCCTCCCTGCTAGACAGTGGTAACTAACAACGGGAAGCATAGGCCTTGTGTTCAGTTCATATTAGTTAGCTAACTTAGAACTAGAATTTGAATTTAAATTCTTTTTAAAAGTTGTGTTTAAAAGTTCCTTTTAAACACAACATCCTTGTGTGAAACACATAAAAAATGGAATGGTTGGAAGAGAGAAACTAAGGAGTTAATCATTCCAAATTCTTCAAATTACAGACTTGAG
Source organism: Mystacornis crossleyi (assembly GCA_013400655.1). NCBI lineage: Eukaryota > Metazoa > Chordata > Aves > Passeriformes > Timaliidae > Mystacornis > Mystacornis crossleyi. The sequence goes on from VYZQ01021269.1 coordinate 786, forward strand.
TGAAGTTTTCTCAGACATATGACAGTGAGAAGCATCCTTTCTGATGGAATTCTGTGCTTCAGTTTGCCCAATGTGATCTCCCTTTTGTATTTCATACTTTCTAGTTAACCAGTTCTCCATTGTTTTATTTCTGGTTCTTACCCTTCCAGTATAGGGCACAGGGCTCTTAGTTCTTAGTGTGTTCCTTCCACAGGATAGAAACTCAAATGCAGAGGTTTGGGGAATCTTCTGTTTATTTTCCCACGCTCTTTCCACAAGAAGCAATCTTGGTTTATAGCATGTGGTGAGTAAAGTCAGTTAGCTGGTTTGGCCTGGAATATGTGAATTGTTAAATAGAAATTTCAAAATTTACATATGAATAAGCTGAGTAATCTTTCTTTTGGCCACATCACACTTAGTAATGGCTTTAACCCTTGAACTGGAAGGTTAGGAAGAGTGTGTATGTGAAAGGGATTGTTTTGTTTTTCAAAACTTCTAAAAATTGCTCAAGTATTTGATATACACTATGTGTATTTCTCTGGCTCTTCTCCATCCAGTATATTTTTGAAAGGTTTAATTTGTAGGTTCCACGTTTTACCTTATTTAAAAAACCCCAAAACAAACAACAAAACTTCAGTTGTTCTTTGTTTTAAAACTAGGTGGGGAATTGTTGCAATTCTCTTTTTGAACTTCCTCCAGTAAATTATGCTCTTTCCGTTCTTAAAGATTATTAAAAGGGAGGACCTGTTTGTAACATCAAAGCTCTGGAATACCAAGCACCACCCAGAAGATGTAGAGCCAGCACTGAGGAAAACACTTGGAGATATGAAACTGGATTACCTGGACTTGTACCTCATGCACTGGCCTCATGCCTTTGAGTAAGTTCTAGATGGAGAGGGCAGAGAATGCAGAAACACCAGTTTTACATGAGTGGCTTATGTTATATCCTGAGGACCTTCTTTCTGAGCTGTGAATTTCTTCGTGTTTATGCTGCCTGCAAGGTGTTTTTTGGTGTTTAAATTAGTCTAGTGTCTTCATCTAGGCATTGGGGTAGTGTGGCAGCTATTCTTAGTTCTGCCACTGGCCTACATGGTAACCCTGAGAAAATACCAGAACTGCTTTGTGCCTTAGTTGTACTGATCTGTAAAAAGGGAATTAAGTGCTTAATAAAGAAGACAACACTTTTCACTTGTAGTTATTAACTGTACGGGAGTGGACAAGCCCATGTAGTATCATGGTAGTATCTGTATGAGGAGGAAGTGAATTGACTTCTTATGACACAAATTGCAGTAATTCTGTGATTTGAGGAAATAAGAGACAAGAAAGTTTTCCAGTTAAGTGCTAAATGCACTTATCCTACAATCCCATGAGAAGCACAGTTCCATACTCTATTTCCTTGGAGATGTGGAAGCAGTTGTTTCCCCACCCAACTACAATCAGCAAAAAGGCAGGGGGAATAAATCTCCTGACCAGATGTCTGCATGAAATCTTCACTCAAGCCCTGTCAGTTTAAGGGGCCTCTGTTCTGCAAATCTGAGAATGTTTTTTCTCCTGTTAATGTGAACTGAATTTTACAAATGTCATACACTAACGATAAGATGAAAGATGCTCAAAGTATAAATATATTCCTCAGCATAACAGAATGAGGAAGTGTTTTTAACTAGAAATGGTCGGTTACAATTTCCCCTTGTTGTGCAACAGGTTTGCTTTTCATTTGCTTGAAAGAAACCACCCCATCAAGCATTGGTTTGACAATGACACATAACACAAATAATAATGTATGTTTAGATACTACTAATATTTAAATTTAGATTATATTGTGACACTGTTGACAAAATTGACAGTCTAATAAAGCAATTTCATTTATTTGTTCATTGGGAACTGAATACTCTGCAGTTTTCCATTATTTCTACTTAACTGCTTTTAATGCATACTTATCTATAATGCCTGTTGCATTGGGAAGCTGAGCTAAGGAATGTTATTTACACAGAAATTAAAACAGACTTCTAGATGAAAATCACAGTGCCTGTAGGTCTTGAGAATTACTCTCAATACAGTCCTCTTGACGTATGAGGCTGCTCTTCTGACTTGGGAGCTCATAAGGCTTTCAGAGTTATTTTTGGTTCTAGATTGACATGAAGAACCATCTCCCCTTGCCTTAAGTACTGCCATTTCTCACACCATTTGCTGCTTAGCTAGAGCAGTGTAAGAGTCTCTTAAGTGCTGAGCTAGCAGAGTCCTGTGGTGATTATGGAGCAGCATTCTTCTATGGGGATTGCTTGTACCCTTCCAAGCATGGACTGCTCAGAGACCAGTCATAGCCCTCTAGCTGTGGGGGTGTCACCTGGCACAACTGGGTACTCTGTCTGTTTGGGTGGGTGTGTGTTTTTGGTTTTTTTTNNNNTTTTTTTTTTTTTTTTTTTTTTTTTTTAATGTGTAGGTATGACTAATTGGAAGGAAACACACCCAACCTATAAACAACATGTACATATTAAGACTTCTGGGAGAATCTGTGCTTGTATTGAGTACTGACACAGCTACAGAATCCAGAGGGAGTGGGAAGGCCAGTGTCCTTTGAATACAGTTTCTCCTAGACAGCTCTTAAACCCAGATCCCTTTGGTAGCAACTCCAAGCCGCCCTCTGAATTGCTGCTCCCTAAATCAGCTGGTTTTTTGGGATCAAAGTGTGCAAAGACCTGCTGCTGTGTGTACAGTGGTTTATCAGTTCTGTGTAGTCACTGCTGTATAGGTAAGTACTTCCAAGTGCTGTATAACAATTTGACGTAGTAAAGACTCGTGTAATAACTGCTTATAGGTTAAGTCATGGAATGGAATTGAACAGACAGATTCATTCAGTTTGTGCCATGCCCTTCAGACTATATATAAACTTTTAAGACTACTTTGAGGAAAGTTTCTCTAAGTGATAACATAATATGAATAATATGGTATATGTACTTACACTTCACCTTTGATGCTGTAGACGAGGGGACAATCTCTTCCCAAAGAATCCTGATAACACGATGCGTTACGACTACATTGATTACAAGGATACCTGGAAGGCTATGGAGAAACTGGTGGAAAAAGGTCTTGTGAAAGCCATTGGGCTGTCAAACTTCAACAGTCGTCAGATTGATGATGTACTAAGTGTGGCTACTGTGAAGCCAGCTGTGCTCCAGGTAAGATGGATAGAGACAAATACCTTTCCTATTTGTCCATAAGAGTGAAAAATTTGCAAACCAGTGTTATGTGTTTAGCACAAGAGGTGCAGCTTCTTACTTGCAGGGAAGAATATAGCCAGCTCTGTAGGAGCAGGCACAGACAGGCTGTCTTTCCAGGCAGACTGATTTATTGGGAAGGAGACCTACATCCGTGTTCTGTGGGCATTTATACCTGCTAAGTTTAACAGGTCTTTAGAAGAGTTCATCTTCCCTATGTCGAACAATTTAGTCTGGAAGAAGGAAAGATTGTGAGGGAATAACTTGGATCCCTACTGGCAGAGAAGTTCCTTGCTTGTTGGATGATCTGTTTGGTACCGAGGGAAAGTTCAGCACCTAGCTTAGGTGATCTGTTCTCTGTTTCCTGTAAACTTAGCCTACCAGGCACTTTTTCTTTCTCCTGGTAGTGACTTGAGTTACCAAGGTTAACTTAAACCTTATTCTCATAATGTTTTCCGGAATCTGGAATGAGTTTCTGTGATATGTTTGGTTCTCTTGTGCTTGTCTTCCCGTTTGTTTCATTGTATGTTGATACCTATTCTGTAGCCACTCACTGTGGGCCATTTTAATAGGTGGAATGCCATCCCTACCTAGCTCAGAACGAGCTAATCGCTCACTGCCAGAAACGAGGCCTGGTGGTCACTGCCTACAGTCCCCTTGGCTCTCCAGATCGCATGTGGAAACACCCAGATGAGCCTGTGCTTTTAGAGGAACCTGGGATCAAAAAAATTGCGGAAAAATACAGCAAGTCACCTGCACAGATCATCCTCAGGTACAGAACAGTTGTGAGACAGGTGGTGTTTGGGACCCAGCCTTCAATAAAACAAAACACACAAGCTAGAAGGAATCCACTTAGTGTGTGTTCTTCCACATCGGGGAGAGGTTAAAATCACAGGGAATGCCGAAAGCAAACCCCACTTGGTGCTTGTTTTACAAAGCTGGTAGAGTTGGTCCTGCTTTAGGGCAGGTAGACTAGACCAGAGGAGTCCATTCAGGGCCTAGATCCATGTCTGGGACAGTTCCCATGGACTGTTCCTGTGTCTGGGACAGTACCTTTTCTGCTGGGAAATAACAGTAGGACAATTAAGGCAGCAGTGTACCACATCTGAGTGCTGCCCACTGAATTTGCATGTGGCTTGTTCCTTGAAGCCTCTAGTGCTTGCTGCTGCACTCAGGTGAGCTCCCAGGAAGAGGGGTTGAGGAAAAGACCTGCCTGCTTTGCACTGAAGACCTGTTTGCTGTTTTGTTTTTATATAGCCAGCTACTGGATACTGGGAAACAAGGTGATTGAGTGACACCCAGAATGTGATCAGCACCTTGTAGAGTAAAATTGGATTTCTATCATTATTTTTCTCGACTGGATTTGTATCCATCAGTATCACTACCACAGTCTTGGGCAATAGCAAGTTACCGAGACAGCTGAACATGTTCAAGATTTTGTGCTCAAGCCACTAGACAGGCACTTCAGGGATCTGGCTTTTCATCTAGTTTCTGAGTGGTGGTCAGGTTAGAAATTGCTTGAAATGCCTAAGTATGTTTTTCTGACCGTTTCTTGGGTTTTTAGCTTAAAAAACTTGAAACCTGGGTGCTTGTTCCAAGGCACAAAAATCTTCCCCTCTCTGATTAATTCAGTTGTTACTGTCTTGCTTGAGCTTGGACACACCAGGTCCTAATACAGTACAGAGCTGTGTCACTCCTCCTCTGGGAATTTTTATGTCACAGAAGTGGTACCTCTGCTGCCACAGATTATTACTCAACCAAAATAAATACTTATTGTTCTTGGACTGCACAAAGTCTCTCACCTCCTCTTGCAGATGGCAAGTGCAGCGTAAAGTGGTTGTCATTCCCAAAAGTGTCACTCCTGCTCGCATTCAGCAGAATCTCCAGGTAAGCTGAAATGAAGGAGTTTCAGAAATGCCCTTTTCATGTGAGTAATTGCTATACTGTCCTACAACCTGCAGAGCAGCAAACGGAGGCGTTTCTGAGGTTCATACTTGTACATCAACGTATGCACACGCTGGGGAGGGAGGGTAAAGATTCTTTCTGAAAACAAAGGATGTGTTTTAAGCAACTCAGTGTGTGTGTGTGCACATGCATAGTCTTGTTATCAGACGGTGAAGAATGTGCTTTGTAGAGGTCTAAATGAAACATCTGTACTTAAATGTTTTTGAGACACAAATTTATTGAAATAGGGTGTCTTCTAAATATGCTCAGTGGTTCTTATTTATGAGTAATAGTGCTCCATCCTGCAAGTGAGGGCTGGTGATTACTTCGCCAGCAAACTGCCATTCGAGTGATGCTGAAGGAGTAGGTGTGGTTCAGTTCTGCTCTGAAGTAGAGACTTTAGAAATTAATTGAAAACTCTCGATTTTAAATAATCTTGGGGGCTGTTTCTAAATCACCTCCTGGGATCTTTCTTCGTAGAGATTGGCTGGTTACATTCTTGTTTTTAAGTCAGGAGTTGTTTCTGTAACTGTTACTCCCATTAATCCAACTTCTGCCATGTAGTGTGCTGCTAGAAATCTCAAGAAATTCCCATAAATTCTGCAGTCACTCAAGGTTTAGATCTACATGGAAACAGAATGTTTATTGAATAGGCAGCACTTACTGTGAAGAACAGTCCCACTGCTTTCTATCTTAGTGGCAGAGCACTATGCAGTACCAGCGTCGGCTTAGAGCTGGCAGGTGTGTGAACAGCTCAGACTTTAAGCCTTTGCTTTTGTGTTTGTTGAGTTTAATTGCAATTTCGTATTTATAAGTAGAAGACAAACTGATGGCAACCTATGGTTATTGAGTAAAGCCTCTGGCTTTTATTTTCAGGTATTTGATTTCAGCCTCACAGAAGAGGAGATGAGCCACATTGGAAGGCTGAATAAAAACTGGCGTTACATCGTGCCAATGATTACGGTAAATTTCTCGTGTTTCTAATAGCTTCCATTAATTGTGCATATGGCCATCACTTGGGACTTTTACAGTTTTGTTTCTCTAGTGTTCCCATCAGAACTACTTACTCATAAAAACACTGCATCTTCTTAGGGTATCCAAGATGAAAGAATTTTTCGAAAGCCCAGTACAGAAAAGGCAGCTTATTGAAAACTTTTGTCCTGTTTTGGATACTGGTGGCCCTCTCTTGAGTTCTCATTACTGACTCATCCATGGGTCTTTAAGTCAGAGTCCCATCTTACTTCAAATCTCACCGAACTCCTGCTGATTTGTTTTTCTCAAGTCCAAGCAGCCTAAGCTCCATGGCTTTCCTGCAGAAGTACTCCTTGTGCCAGCTATCACTGTCTACTTTGTACCATAAACCTCTAAAATCACTGAAGACTCAGCGTGATGCTGCTTCTCCATGTCCATTGTGGAAGTTACATCAGGGAATTTGTCCCCACCCCTCTGCTGCATGTCCCCCTTTCCAGAGTCTGTTGTAACGACCTTCCTCCAATGTAAGGAGTTTGGATTAGGCTGTTGTATTTTTCTTCCCAAATCCATTAGCTGCAACATCTTTTAGCATCAGTAATTTACTGTGTCACACAAACGCTTACCTTGTGTGCTAGCAGATGCCAGTTTGTTATTAGAGAAGCCAGTGCCTTATAAGTGTTGAAGTCCTCTTGGTCTTTATTATATTAAAGGACATAAACTTGTTCCTTTTCCCTCATTGCAACAAAAAAAATAGTCAGTGCCTTGTTGTCTCCTGTCTTTGTAGTGTTCCTCATTTCTTCTTGTCCTGCTTCTGACTGTACAACAGAGAGCTGTTGCAATTCCCTGGTGCATCACTGGCCAGGATGTGGCAATTGTAAGGAGCTGCTGTAGTTGTGCTATAATGAATCTGAAGTGATGTATCCCTTCTCTGCCATACAGTACACTGCATAGATACAGGAAATCTCAGCAAATTTGGGAGCTGTCAAGCATAGCCTGGCCTCTTCAGCGCTTTGCCTGTAAATTATCCGTCAGTAATGGCTGCTGGCTGTAGGGATTCTTTGGGGATAGCTTTTCTCCAGGATTTATCATTGTGGGTTTTTTGAATACTGGAGAGTGTATCAGTGACCAGCCTTAGGTTGGAGAGTTAGGAAAGAGAAGCTGTGAATGTGTGGGAAATGACTGACTCATATCAAGGGTAGATATGTGTTACAGCTTTCACTGTTTGTCAAGCTTACATGAGCCTCAAGGCCACCCTTTTAACTGTCTGTGTGCATAAATATAAACCCTCACATCCCTGCAGCCAAAATTCTCTCGGTGTTTATGGATCAGGAGTCTGTCAACCAAACAAGCTTAGCTGCCGGTCTGTGTGAATGGGGTAGTGACAAGCACACCTGCTGCTGACAATGTTTCTGTCAAGTGTTTTGCTACCCATGCTGCAAACAAAGTTGTTCTGTTAATGAAATTGCAAAATACATTAAAATGTAGCCTGGCTTCAATGAGCCAGGGATAATTCCTTTGCTTTTGTTACCTGGGACACCTGATCAGATCACAGGGTTTACAAAGGAGAGATGAAATACAGTTCAAAGTGGCAGTCCATCCAGCTTGAGAAAGGGTGAATGTAATGCAGCTGGGCTTCAAAGATAGTGCCATATTGTCAGATAACAAGACAGGAAGAAGCAAGATGAGGAGAGTTAAATCATGGCTCTGTAGCTCTAAGTTCTCTAGTGGAACCTTTTGTCTCCTGCCCATCCCTTCTGGGCTTACTGGAAAGAATTTTCATCAACTGTGAATTAAAATTCCTGTCTAACCTTTCATGCCTATCTGCCTATGAATCTGACTTAGAGTTTGGATTTCAAAGTGTGATATGGCAGTGACATGAGAGCTCCTATCATAAGTGATGAGACAGTTCTTCCGTGCTTTACTTCACTGATCTGTAGCACAAGTTCTTACAATTGTGCCACTCTCTTCCTCGTTGTGTTTTGTTTGAAGCCTGAGGGGAGGCTATTACATTGCATGTAGGCAATTAAAGTTGCTTTATACTTTTACCTGTTCATTATCTGGATAGAGTTTGGAAATTACCTTGCCACCAGTCTGAAATTCAAACTTTTGGAAACACATAATTGGCCAAGGAATATACTTAAGTGAGACTTAAATGAGTGTCAGGCCAGGAGAGGAGGAGTGTGGCATGCACATCATGATCTGTTTTTGAGAGTTAGCTGCTGTTGATCTGCAGGTGTGTTCATTGCTGATTTTATTCCCCCCTCCTTCTCTCAAATTCCTGGAGTAGACTGGAACCAGTGATGTGAAACATTGCTTCTGGCAGCTGCTGTCCTGGCCTGCTGTGAACAAGAATGCTTGCCTGTGTGGAGAAATATGCAGGGGGATGGAACTGGGGGGGAAAGTGAGGAATATGAATTCTAGGAACATGAGGAAGCTGTTGGCTTTCAAGAGAACTTGAGGAAATCTGAAGCGACTGTGAGTGACACTCTGTCCACAGTTTTAAGGATGGCCTTCAGCTGACAGCTTCATTTCAGGTTTATTTTAATTGCAGCATTAGTCAAATGTTACACCGTAACATCTTCGTTCTGTGCTCTGCAGTGCCCCCAGGTGGCTCATTTCATTTAAACAGCTCATTGCAGGAATTCAGTCGCTTTGAAATGCAGGTTTTGTATTCAAAGCTAATGGGGTACTAGTGGATACTTGGTTTGAAAGTTCCGGTGATTTCCTCTGTGCCCATAACATTTTGAGTGATCGCTACCATCACGTTTATATGTATAAAAATAAATTGTTTCTCTAACATAACTTTTATTCAGACATTAGTTGTTTAACATAAGTTTTAGCTGAATGATGCTCGCCTGACATATGGGGAGGTGTGTGCTCTGGGCCAGTGCTGCACCCAGACTTCCCCAAGTGTCACAGATGAGGTTTTACCTCAGCTACACGGAAGTTGGGGGTGTTGCAATGGACTTGGTGCAACTGGAAATGCAACTTGTGCATCTGAATGCTTCGAGGTGGGATGTAGGAACTGAGACTCTGTCTGGTTTTGTGCCAGCCCAAACCTCTGGTTATCTGTGAATATCTGGTTTCAGTGGTCCCCTTTTACAGCTGGACAAGCTGGTCTTCTGTGGAAATGTTCCTAAAAGGAGTTCAGTGACACTATTAATGCCTCAGTATATGACCCTGAACAAGCCTCTCGATGTGTTTCATCTTACCCATCTCTAAAATTGGCAGCCCAGCAATTCTCCATCATAGAAACATGGACAAAGGCTCCAACTCCAATAAAGTGTTTTGGAAGTGTGCATGTTACAACACTTACCCAATAACAGCTACAAGGCAAAAGGCTTTTAACTATTCTTACTCTAATTCTTCAAGTCTCTGCAGCTTGAGAGACTCTTGCTCTAGGCTACAAAACTCTGTCTTTTCTTTCAAGAAAGGCTAAGAGGACTTGGGAGTAGAGGAAAGAGCTCTTGTTTAAGCTGAAAAACACACTCCCAGATGTTTGGGATACAAAGGTTTAGAAATCTAAATCATGGAGAACTTGAAACTGAGAGTAAGAACAGATTTTTAACTTTCTAACTTGAGTCTGTCTTGTTTACTTCACAGGTGGATGGAAAGCTAGTTGCCAGAGATGCTGGACACCCCCACTACCCCTTCAATGACCCCTATTAACTGCTAGAAAATAAGGTGTTAAAGTAACACGCTCCTGTGCTTGCCCTTCCACAAAGTAATCGTTGCCACAATTTGTCAAAAGCACTGTCCAAATTAAAACCTTCCTTCCCAAGTAGGTTTTCCTACAATGTACTACTTCTAATCAACCTCCTGCCTGGAGATCCTGTAGCCTCTGTGCCAAAGTTTGTGGATTTACTACAATGACTCCAAGCTGGCTCCTGGAAGCATCAGATCTTTTGGAGATTAGATAAAGAGTGATGGAGTCTAAGTCAAGTTCCAAACACATCATTATCAGACTAGGGCATTACTTTGGGTAATTACTTTGGTCAATACTGTGAAATGATTTTGAAAACTTTAGTTACTACCATGATGAGGGAAGAAAAAGAAGGGTGAAGGCATGAAAGTTTTTCAAGGCTAAAGAATTGCTCAGCCATCAACTTTGATATCTTTATTAATAATTTTTTACACAGGAAATAAGGTGAAATGTGCTACAGTTGCACTATGTCCATAAAGCATTCATTAAAACCCAAGTAATCAGCCATGCCCGGTGCTTTTATCCACTTCACAGTACTTGTGGAACCTAGAATTCTCAATTTTCTCTTTCTTTTAATTTGCCTGTAGATTTGAGCAGAATAAAAGCAGAGCCTGGAGCAGGCCTTCAGGGCAATCCTCTCTCTTGCTTGTCACAGTGCTGGGTTTCAGCTCTGACAGTAGCTCTGTGATCCTATCACAAAAGCCACAAGAGCTTTTCAGCAAGTCTTGCAGAAAAACATCCTGCTTTTCCTGTGAAGTTGTCCAGTGTTTGTTTACCAAAGATGTCCATTTTGAGTTCTGGAAGGTCAGAAAATTAGTTCCTGATTGGACAGTAAGACCAAAGACCTTTCAGAGCTGCCTGTTTTAATGTTGCATTTTTGGCTGCTGCCAGAAAATGTCTTTGGTTGACGCTTGGGACAGCTGCTCCTGTCTCCTGCTGTACCACTGACCTGCTGGTAACATGGGGTGAGTCATTTGCCTTTTGTGCCTCTGTTTTCCTACTTGCCATGTCTGTGTTCCCCCTGGCAGGGACTGATTTGCTGAGTGCTGATATACCCTTGGACTGGAACTCCAGCTCTAAGCACGGTTTTATTTTGTTTCAGTCTCTTAATGAATTTCCTGGTCATCTGGGCACAAAGGGCACGAGGTGTTCGTACCTACCTGTGCTCTGGTGGTGATACCTCATGTGGCCTTAGCAACATCAACACTTTATTTTGGTCCTCTCTACCTGTTGAATAGGATTAATTTTTTCCCACAGTAGTAGCAAACAATTAGAAAAATAGCCTTATGTATCGAATAGTTGAAAAGTTAAAGAATTAGAGACTTTAATTTGGATAACCTTATTTGCAATAGGTCTATAGCAGATCTGTGTATTCATCTTGAGTGTAATGCCTTCTCAGTAATTCCTGCCCTGGGCCTCACACTGTGCAGCTGAACTGCAAAAAAAAAAAAAAGAGTGACACCTATTTATCACTCCTTGTAAACCGCAGGCAAAATTCCAGGAACTTCTGTTCCTTGGCAAAATGTTTGCTAATTCCTGATGAATATGCCTCAGTCGAGGAAGCCACTGCATCTCATTTGGGATTCTTTACTAGACTGGACATTTTCTCCTAAGGAAAATGAAATTCCTGTTGCTTTTTTAAATTGTTCTAATCAAACACGGTGACTTTGAATACGGTTCTTGTTGCAATCATTAGGGAAGCAATTGTACTTTGAAGGCATTCTGTTGACTGCAGTCATCCTGCCAAGTACAGTGGCTTTTCTTGCTTGTTTCACTTGCAAGTTTGCTTGTTTTAAATAAATGCTGTACTCATTGTATGATTTCGAGACTTTTTTCTCCCCCTTTAATCTCAAGGCGCCAATTAACTTTCTCTTGTTATTTCTCCGAGCAAGAGTACCTAAGTGGGATGGGAGAATTTCCAAGAAAAGCAGATTCATTCTGTAGATCTGTGAACCCCGCACTTCCCAGCTCTGTTCCTGCAGGGAGGGACACAGCGCGATTGAAGCTAGAGAAATTTTACCTTGAAATAGCAGAGCCTGGAATTCTCGGTGCTGAGCTGTGCTGTGACAGGGCAGCGGCCATGTCAGCCCTGCCTGCTCGTGTACATGTGTGCCAGGGGAAAGCCGAGCATCTGCGTGAGCTGGGCCGAAGCCCGGGGCCTGCTCGTGTGGCCAGAGGCCGAGGGCGGATGCAGAGCCCGGGCCAGGGCGCCAGAGCCTCCCGGGCCCCCAGGCTGGGGCCGAGGGGCTCCGACGGCCGGGCTGTGGCGGACCGGGACTGCGCCTCCCGGCATACCCCGCGGGAACCCGCCTTCCTCGCCGGTACTACACTTCCCAGCGCGCCCCGCGCGGCGGCGCCCCCGGCGTCCCGCGGCGGGGCGGGCGCG
>VYZQ01021269.1:12992-24092 GCA_013400655.1 Mystacornis crossleyi
TGCCGCCGCCCCGCTCCTCCGGCGCCAGCTGGGCCCGCGCGGCTCGCGCGGAGCCACCACGTGACCGCTGCGCGGCCGCCGCCATCTTTGTTGGGGGCAGCCGACGCCGCGGGGCGGGCTGGGGGAAACGGGGCGGGCGTCACGTGACCGGCGGCCCGTGAGGAGCCGCCGCCGGGGTTTGGCGCCAAGGGCGGGGGGCGGGGCCGGCGGAAGGCGGGAAAGGCCCCATTGTCTGCGCGAGACCGGCCGGGCAGGGTCTGACAGAGCCCCTCACAGCCTCCCTTCGAACAAAAAACACCAAACTGGAGCCTGAGCCCGCTCTGGGTGGATGGGTACCTCTAATCCAGGAATCCCGGTTCTGGTTTCGCATCCCCGAGAGCTCAGCTCGTGCCGTGAAATGGGTGGCCGGTTCTAAACGTGAATAAAAAACCCATTCGATTTTCTGTTTGTAGGATGGAAGAGGAACTGGCAGCTCCTTCCACATCCACAGACAAGACAGACAGGTGAGATGGGAGTTGGAACTGTCGATTAGCAAATATCACGAAATCTCGGAGTCACTGAGTGAAACACATAGTCACCCTTCAAATCGGTTATTAGGCTTGGAGTTTAACTCACCTGCATGCTGTAGGTGCTGAAAACTTTTGCTCACCAGTGGTTTGCACAAATCTAGCACAGCAAAGCCCTTTCAAGGACTGATACATACACCAATACCAGCTGTCCTTGAAGTTCTTGGGTTTCGAGTTAGTGCTGGAGAGGAACAAGTATGCAGGCTGGCATGTGATAGATGGTATTCCTCTGTGGGCAGCTCCTCTTGTCCCAGTCTGAGAGCCTGGGCTGGACCTTCTGGAAATGAAGCTGTATGAGATGCACTGAATTGAAACTGAAATTGCATCTATCATTCTTCTCAGATTCACCATGCTGTGCTATGAAAAGTTTTAACTCGGGTTTATTCTTCTTTTTCTTGATTTAATATTGGAGTCTGAAACATTGATGCTGTGTGGTGTGTTGGTGTGCAACTCCTAAAGTATATTCTTTAGCAGCCTTTGTCATAGCAGATTCTGATACTTCTTGCAGTGATTGGATAAAATTTGCTTGTCTTCCCTTGGTTATTGGAAGTATCAGTTGTTCCAGATTTACACAAACAGAACCAAACAAATCCGGCCTACCCTGGTAGTTCCAACCACTGTAATATATGCAAGTCACTATTCTATAAAGCAGACTAGGTTTTGAAAGCTGAAATTAATGTGAAAACTAACAGAAATCTGCATTTTTTTCCCTTTCCTCCAGTATGGATGTGGATGGAGAATCAAAGAAACTACTGGGTTTGGGACAGAAGCACTTGGTAATGGGAAATATTCCAGCTGCTGTGAATGCATTCCAGGAAGCTGCAAGCTTGCTGTGAGTAGGAGAATGTTCTGTGTTTTTGCTGGGCTTGGGCTTCAGCCTGGCTGTTCTGATGTGGATTATGCAAGAAAGATTGGCATTTTTACCTAACATGTTTATAATGCAGGTGAGGAGAGGACAAACCATTCAAAGTCACCCAAGAGCTGGACAATGCTGTAGTTGGTGTGCAGTTTAGATGGCTTTTGTGATAGGCATTACCAGTCCAGTTCCCTAAGGAGGGAAAGGGAATTGATGATTTATTATGCAAGTGTCTTTTCTAGGAACTTATTCACTAGTCTGGATCAGTCTCTGAGAATAGTACTTTTTGGGTTATAGATGAATTTCCTTTGTGGGGTGTTTGAGAGCCATATCTAACTGAGAGAAGCATTCATTATTTGTTTGAAGCAATGGGAGATGAGCCAAGAAAGTGATCCTTTTGTCTAGGAATAGTTAACGTTCAAGTTCACATATTCAAATCTAAAGTAGGCACAGGCAAATGATTCTTTATTATTTTTGTAGGGGTAAAAAGTACGGTGAGACAGCGGATGAGTGTGCAGAAGCTTTTTTTTATTATGGAAAATCTCTCCTGGAGTTAGCGAGGTACGGTGACAGTTTGTCATTTGGTGAAGTCTGTCTGGTGTCACGGGATTTCACTCCTTCATGGACAGGGTTGCCCTGGGTGGGATGGGCTGTGGCATTGCAGCTTGTGCAGTTCAAATGATGGTATTAAAAGATCCAAGGGATAACAAACCTCTGTTCCCTTTAGATTGGAAAATGGTGTGCTGGGAAATGCCTTAGAAGGGGTGCAGGTGGAAGAGGAAGGAGAAAAAACAGAAGATGACTCTGCATTGCCAGCTGCTGATGGTATGTAAAGCTGCCTGCCCTGCTGTGGCAGCACCAGGCTGTGTTTTCTTGTTGGAATGATCCAAGTTTAGTTCATTGGTATCTTGGGTAGCCTGAATCATTCTGTTGAAACTCATGGCAGTCTGAATGGACTCTGCTTCTATTTGGTTTTTCTTAGTCTTGTTTAAAATGAGCAAAACCTGTAAAACATCTGCAAGGAGCTGGTCACTGAAAGCACATGTAAAGAAAGGGTCACCAGGTGTCCGTGTCCTGAAACACTGCATTCAGGCTTGCTTTCTTAAGCTTCACCGCTGACTCCAACTGCTTTGTAACCTTGTAGCAGTACAGTGTGTGTAGTCCCACAGGTCAGAGTCTCTGTAAAAAGTCCCAAGAACAGTGGCTATTTTATACTACCTGCAGCTGGAGAGGATACAGGAATTCCTGTCCATCCAGACTGTTAAAGCACTGGCACCTCTTGCTTAGCTGTGACTAAAATCGCTGCACAACCGCACACTGCTTGAGCGGCCGCTTGCAATGCTGCAGTCTGGGGAAGGGGAAGGGACTTGCTTAGGTCAAGTGGCTATGTTGGTTGTCTCCTAATTCCTTGTACTTGGAAAATGAAGCTTTTAGGAATGTCATCCAACTTGGTAAGAAACCAACACACTGGAGGGTCTGAGGGTGGTGTTGTCAGTGCCCGTTAATGTCTTTATCACTAAACTCGAAGAACTGTTTATGCTTCCTCAATCATGTAGAAGAAGCAAGGGAGGAGTTGAGAGAACAGGTTTATAACGCCATGGGGGAAAAGGAAGAGGCCAAAAAGTCCACAGAGGAGTCTCCAGTACTATCTGAGAAGGAAATCAAAGAAGAGGATGTTGAAATGAAAGAGATTACAGAAAAAAACCCCAAAGAAGCAGCTGCTGACAAGGATGCGGAGCCTGAAGAGAAGACTGAGATTTCTGTGGGAAAAGAAGAAACTTCAGAAGAGCAGAAGAAGCAGGTGCCTGTGGAAAAAGAAGCTGTGAAAGAGGAGGTAGCTGTGGAAGAGAAGGAGGTAGAAAAAGAGAAGGAGCCAGTGCCTGAGGACAAGGTGGAGAAGGCAACTGAGGAGGAGGAGGAGAGAATGACAGAAGTGTCAGACAAGGAGGCAAAGGCAGCTGGGGAAGAGGCTGAAGTGGGAGAAGTGGCTGTGGAAGAGAAGGGAGAGGTGGGAGAACAGGCAGCAGAAGCAACAGAAGAAGAGCCAGCTGTGGAGAAGGGCGAGGCTGTAGAAGGGCAGGCAGAGACAGCTGCGGAGCAGAAGGCAGAAGCGGAGCAGAAGGCAGAAGCGGAGCAGAAGGCAGAAACACAGGCAGCAGCTGCTGTGGAACAGAAAGAAGCTACAGAGGGGGAAGCAGAGACAGCTGAACAGAAGGTGGCAGAAGAGAAACAAGAGCCAGTAGAGACAGTTGCAGAAGAGAAACCAGGTGACTCTAAAGAGACTGAGTCCTCAAAGGAACCTGTGCCCACAGAGGGCAAAGAGCCACCTAATGACACAGTAGAAAAGGCTGAAGTTGCTGCTAAGGTAGAGAAAGAGGAAAAGGAAGATGACCTGATGGAAGAGGGTGAAGGTGCTAAGGTAGAAAAAGAAGAGAAAGATGACCTGATGGAAGAGGGAGAAGGTAACACTGAGAGGAGAAAAGTACTTGTGGGTGGATGACTTGATGGATTTGGCTAACAATGGGTAAAAAGTGTTCCATTCAGAATTTTCTGTTTGCCTTAGAATAAGGAAAAGGCACAGTAAAGGGGCTCTTGAAGGACTTTACATCCAAGTAAAGTTTCAAGGAATAGTGAATAGTCTCAGTTTCTCTAGACTAACGCTTAACTAACTGCAAAGCAAATCTTACTTGAAAGCAAACTGACAGCCCTGTGAAATGTGTAGGTAATGGCTAGGCTGGTGGAGAATACTGAATGGATGTTCACTTGCATGCGTCTGGGTGTATTGCACTAACCTTCACATAACTTGAAGCACAAATTGCCTCTTGTTATAGCTGTGTTTTATTTTTAAATGGTGGTGGAAAAAACGAGAACAACTGAACACATAACAAAGTAGTAAATTTACTTTTGGTGGAGGAAAGGAACTCCTCATTTGAGTCTTTCTGGTGGTCATTGCTAGTGAGAATTTAGTTTAAAAATCTAAACTTGATTTGCTGAAGGCTTATTGCTGCTCTAGTACAGTCTTCTGACTGTCTAGCTTCTGCCCTTCTACTTCCCTGCTTTGTTACAGCTGTTTCCAGGACTCAGTTGAAGTAAGACTTGCACCCAGCAAGACCTGCAGCCTTTGCTGCAGTAGTACTTTGTGGCCTTAGTGGGCCTGTGCCTTCTATTGCACAAGTTAATTGATGAGCTGTAATTGCAACTTGTCAGTAACTCATCTTCACAGGCAGTGCCTTACTTCAGGAGTGGCAAAAGTTCGGGCTCAACAGTTCTGGACCCTGGAAGGGTTTGTTCTGCTAAGCACAGTGAACACTCAGTGGTGGAGCAGCAGCCTAACAGCGTGTCTGTGTGGAGAGAGGATGGCTGAAAATAAGCTAAGAGTAGTTACCTGCTCCTCATCCTCAGCAGTGAAAGGCTGCTTATGCACGCATGCTGCTGCTTTTTGCCCCAACTCTGGTAGTGTGAGGACCCTCTTGAACATCCTGGTCTGGTGCTGTGTCATTCCAAACTCCTCCCACTACTTAAATTTTAGTGTCCTGATATCTCTTCTGTTTTACCTTTATACAAGGTGTCTTCATGTTTACAGCTTTGGCCCTCTCAGTGGTAGGTGTGTGCTTTTTGGGGAGTTAGACTAGTGAGTTCACAGGCTCTCTAGTCCCCACCCAATCAAGTTCCTGTTCTGGAATTAGCCAGAGGTTCTGATATAACTTATCAGACTTAAGCCTGCAGACCAGCCAGTTCTCTGAAGTTATTAGCCATATTCCTTCACTGCACATTTTCCCAAAATGTCTTCTGCAGGTAGAGCAGAAGATGTGATGCTCCTGCACAGTGTCAGAAGTCAAATTTTAGTACTACACAAGAGGAAGTTCATTAACATTGATGTTTAAATGCCTGACATGAGAAACATGAACTCAGAAACAGACTAATTTGTGTGCAGCTTGGCAGCTATCTTGCTGAAAACACTTGTTTTCCGTAGCATGAAGTTCAGCAGCTGGCCAGTGCCTCTAAGGCTGCTCAGGATCTTGTGTCTTCAGTTGGAGCTGACGACAGATTTGCGAGAACTAAATTCTATATAAGTTTCTGTTGTAGAGAGTAAGAAGTTGAACTTACAAACTACTTTAGTCTACAGTGCTGAACAGTTTCAGCAAGATGGCTGCTGACGCTGAGAATTTAATGTATCTGCTCTTCTTATGTCACACCTCTAACCTGTTACTGGATAAGGGTTGGATATAACATTCTGCCTGACTCCGTGTTGAGCAAGCACAGTAACAAGAAGTGTGCTCATCCATCTACTTGCCTTCTAGAAATGGAAGAATCTGAAGAGGAAGATAAAGAAAATGATAAAGCTGAAGATGATAAGGAAAATGAATTGACAGTGGAAGACAAGGTGAGGTTGCTGAGCTCTGACACCAGTGCTCATGGAAGGGTGCAGTATAGGTCTAAATATCATGTTGATGTCCTTCTAAAAGCTCATTTGTGTTTCATTTAGTTCTGTGTAGGAAAATACTTCTGAAAGCCAGTATTGCCTAGGAGTGGCCTGTGTTAGGCGTAGTCTGCATTGTAGCATCTTGCTCAGCTGTGTCTGTGAACTTGGGTTTGTTCAGCTGCTCTGACACAAATGCTTGTGGTGTGCTGAGCTAAAGTGTCCTGGTGGTGCAGGGGCAGGCAGGGAGAGCTGCTCCAGCCTGTCACTGGAGTTACTTGGAACAGTTAATTCTCTGCTTGTCTTGTTTCACTTCACACGTTGAATGCTTCTGGTCCAGCAAGCTTGTGATTTGGATGGGAATTGTTTGAGAAGTGTGGTGCTCCTCAAACCTGAGATGTACATACATTGATGTAGCAGTGAAAATGCCTGGAAAAATCTGCAGCCTTGTAGAGTGGCACTAAGCATTCTAGATAACTGTCTGCCCCTTTCTCAGACTATTCTAACAAAGCTCATTAAAAAAAGCTGGACCGTCAACTTTATTTGGTTCATCTAAAGAGCACCTTAACTACGATCTTGCTCTTGAGATAGTATTTGCGCTTGGTGCCGTTATTTCTGGACAAAATAGTCACGGCATATCACAAAACAATGTGAGTTTATGTTCCATTGAAACATCTTTACTCTAGGCAGAGTCTTGGTTGATGCAGTAACTTCTTCTGCATATTCTTTTTCCCTTTTTTTTTTTTTCTTCTAGTGGTGAATGGTTTGCTTCTTGCAGAAATGGATTCCTTGACAACACTGATTAGGAATTTAGTGGTGGTGTTTGATGTGATCTGTGACCAAGTCACTTAATCTCTTATGCACTTTTGGTCTTTACAGGAAAGTGAGGAGGATGAAATTGGCAATCTTGAGCTAGCCTGGGACATGCTGGAGTTAGCAAAAGTCATTTACAAGAGGTAAAGACTAAATTTGGGCACATGCCAAAGAAACTGTAAATTGGAGGATGGTGTGGCCAGTTAGTGAATGTGGCATACTCTGATCTGGATCTGAAATTTTTTTTTTCTTCTTGCTTTAGACAAGAAACAAAAGAAGCTCAGCTCCATGCAGCTCAGGCTCATCTGAAGTTAGGAGAAGTTAGCATTGAATCTGGTAGGTAATGTTAATTCTCTTGTGCAAAGCGTTTAGTTCACTTCCTGTCACAGGATTTTGTACTTTAAAATGAGCAGATGTGAGTTAAGGCTCTCAGGATGAGAACAAATTAGACTGATCATGATAGCTGCATGTGAATGATGTGAGAAGCTTTGGAATTAATGGTTGGTGCCTTAAGTAGGATAGTCTGTGCTTTGGCAGAGCAGTGGAAAAAAAGTTTGAGTAAGAAGTAATGTGTTGCCAGACCAAAACCAGCCTTGTGCTTTGAAGTGACCAAACCTTGCTTACGAACTTGAGAGACTTATTGAAATTGTCACTGAGCTTAATTAATAGCATGTGTCAGTACCATGCCAGTATCAGAACATAAATACTGCAAATGAAAAACAGTTGACTCTCTTAGCCCTTCCCAAATCCTAGGCTACAGTCAGGAAAGACTCTTGTGTTACACAGCAGAAAAAAGGAGTAGGAAGCAAGCCCCAGGTTTGTGCCTTGTAATGTCTTGCTTGCCTTTCATTTAAAAACATATTTTAACCTTGTTAAATCCAAATGTACTCTTTCTCTGGGGCAGGCATTGGAAATAATCCAACAGGTTTCTGGGCCAGGGCTACAGAACAAGGGTTGTTTTATGTCACTAGAATGGAGAGCTTGACAGGAGGGTGGCAGGGGACTTGCTTAGCTCCAGATCCATGTTGCAGTTGTGACCAGTTACATTAAGTTCCTGGTAGCAGGTAAAGCAGGAGGATTTGGTGCCTGCTTTGACTTGACTGCTCAGTTTTCTGTGCTGAGATTAGACAAAGCACTCGTGAGAGAACCAGAGGAACTGGCCTAGACAGTCTCTTGAGGGGAGGCAGAGTTGTCACCTGATGGTCTGAAAGCAGCCCAGCACTGCTGCGTTCAGTGGTGGTTCTGTTTGCAGACTGTATAATGTGTAACAAAACACGGAGTAACCAAACCAGGGTTTAGATTGTGCTGCTGTGGGTAATTACTGAGGTTTGTAAAGACCTTGGGGCTTTCTCTTGTAGAAAACTACACACAGGCAATCGAGGAGTTCCAGGCCTGCCTGGCCCTGCAGCAGAAGTACCTGGAGGCTCATGACCGGCTGCTGGCTGAGAGCCACTACCAGCTGGCCCTGGCCTACCACTACAACAGCAACTTCGATGAGGCCGTCCTGCAGTTCGGGAAGTCCATGGAGGTCATAGACAAGAGACTGGGTACGTGGAATTCTGAAGCTGCCTAGTGAGTTTTCACAAGGCAAAGTAGTGAGGTGTGCTCATTGTCTGCTGTGTCGTGTTTTTATCTGAAAGCAGTGACAGGCACACTGCAGCAAGGGCAGAATTAGACTGTTCGTTAGCAGATAGTTGCTTCTGGATGTTGGTAACTGGACAGTTACTTTGTCTCGAGGTGTTTTGCCCTGATAACTGTTTCACCCCAGCAATACTGACTGAGCGAATAAAGAAGGCAGAGACTGGGTCCCCTGAGGATGAGAAGGAGATTGAAGAACTGAAGGGATTGCTTCCTGAAATTAAAGAGAAGATAGAAGATTCAAAGGAGTCACAGAAGAGCGCAAGAGTAGCTGAGCTGGGACTGAAAGCAACTCTGGTGAGTGTGTCCTGTGGTTTCCTTTTGACGCAACCCTTCTTCCAGTGGAACTGGAAGTAAATCAGTAATGGGAGGAGCTCAGACTTGATCAGGGGCTGGTGGTTGATCACAGGTGTTACCAGGCTGTGGTTGTGAGAAAGAAACTGAAACAGCTGACATCTAAAGAGGATATTTACTAAGTAGCTTGATACTAACTGTTCCAAACTAAACAGGAGTTTGATAGGCTTCTCTGGCATTTAATGTATCAGGGTTGGAAATGATGGGTCAGGCAAAGGTGGAGTGTGTGTTGCATCTGTCCTGTGCAGAACCCAGTGCTGGGACTTGAAAGGACTTGGGCTTTCTGTATCTCAGTAAGTTCACGTGTATGGTCTGCCACAGTCTGTTTTTTCTGCTTTGCTTAAGGTTGGAACCACATCTGGCTTTGCACAAAGTGAAGACAGTGGTTCTGTTTCCACAGTAAGTGAATCGAAAATGGATGTTGTTAATTCTTGTCTGCTCTAAGGATTACTGGTTGCATGTGCTCATGGGTTGATGTCTGTCTTGTAACAGATTCCAGTAAGGAAAGCAGCTGATGGTGCATCTCAGTGTGTAACAGACATCTCTCATCTAGTCAGGAAGAAGGTGAGTCCTGAAATAACTCATTAAATGAGCAGTTCGTTGAAGTACCACTGGATTGCTCTGTGTAATTAGATTTTTTTTTTTGTCTTAAGAGTTTTTTCTTAACTTAGTTGTATAATGGGGAGACACTCCAAAAGTAAAACGAGTAGTGTATGAAACTCCTTTCCACTGGGAGCCAATCCGTCGGGGAATCATCTGGCCTCCAGGAGACCATTCTTGGTGGTTCAGCACCCTGCCTGACCCACACTGATGTAAATCTGACCCAGTTGTGCAGCTTCTGCAGGTGGTTCCTGAACAAGAGCTTCCTCTGCTGAGGACCCTCAAGACCAGCAGGGTCACCTGCAGATCCCAAGGAAAAGGCAGGCAACCAGACTGGGCTGGGTTCCCTTCTTTCCAAAAGGAAATGGGGACTTGGACTTAATAAATAGTAAAGCCACACTGGTGGTAATGATAAACTGCCTCTCAAAGAGATCAGGTATTGAACACTTGGTTCCTTTATGTGTTCTCTGGAAGTGTTTGCTGATAAAAGCTAAGATCTTACAGGGGATACTTTCAATTTTATGTTGCCTCTGTTCCATTGGCCTGTCAGTTCAGGTGTGCTTGGATTGATTTGGAGCTGCTTTACGTGATTTCAAATGTTGTAGATGCCCTAAGTCTACCCTTGAACACTGTTACAGGCTCAGTGGTTGCACCTTTCCTTGCCAGAGTATAACTGAGGATAATTTAGCTCTGGAGATCCTGGCACCCAGACGGTGTCAGTGTGGTCGAGACCTCGATGCCAGAGCCTCAGAGCTCTGGTTAAACCCCAAGACTGGGGAGTCCGTCCTGAGCCTGGCAAGCAGAGGTTGGGTAGATGATGTGCAATGACATCTAATGCTAAATTTCTCAAAAATATTTAAACTTTGATTAGTACTTAGTGGAGATTATAAACAATTTTTTTTTCAGAGGAAACCAGAGGAGGAGACTCATCAGGGAGACAATGAAGCCAAGAAATCTAAACCAGAACCGGCTGTCAATGGTGGTGGTGGGGATACTGTCCCCAGTGGAAATGAGGTTGCAGAAAAAATGGAAGAGGAGGTGGGCAGCTGAGCCAGGAGTCTGGGCCGTGCTTCTTATTTTATTCCTGCCCCTCTCTGTTCAGGGATGGTTGTGTGCCTGGTAGATGTCCTGGTTTTATTGGCTGCTGGCCTTCACAAGGTTTCCCAGATGAGATGAAGAATATTCCTAGTGGGCAGGATGCATGCTGTACTGTGGTGCTGACCCTGTGTGGGGTGGGACAGAGACAGGTTCAGGGTGATTTTTTGCTGGGCTCAACTCCAGCACAGGGTCTTCCCCCAGTTTTTAATGTTCCTGGGTTTTATTACCTACCCCTGGGCTGCACTTGTTCCTGTCAATGCTTTAGATTAGTGTTGGGCTCTGGAGACCAGCAAAGCTCAGATAGTCAGTTAAATCTTCAAATTACAGAACCCTTGGGCTGCTGCATGAGTTGGTGCTGTAAGACTGTGTCTTGTTTTTTAAAAACAAACCCTTATCTTCTCTTTTAGACAGAGAAAAGGCCACAAGCAGACTCAGGGGCTGCAGTTGAAAGCACAGTATGATAATTCTTTAACCTTGGACACTCCTCTCCTTACAAGGAAAATGGTTTTGTATATAGTGTATTTTTTCACTTTTTGGCAACTTTTGTATGACTTCAATAAAGATTGTAAGCAAATGGTCCCTGTCTTGACCTTCCTCCTGTGACAGGTTCCAGCCTCTGCTCCTGGTTGTCCCCCTGGGCTTTAGGTCTCAGCCCTGGCCCACTGCTGGGCTGGTGCTCCCTTTAGCCTCAGCATTTCCACCCACATCTGCCTCCTGAGGCAGGAGCAGAGGGTGGGATGGGCCAGGCAGGGCTG
>VYZQ01021273.1:1667-18734 GCA_013400655.1 Mystacornis crossleyi
ATGGAAACAAAACAAAAAAAAAATTTTCTCATCAGAGTAGCAGACAAGAGATACATACTAAGGAAAAAAAATAGTTAAGCCTAGTGTTAGCATTTACATCCTAAATTACTGTGTCACATCTGTCCTATTAAGGACATCAGTAGAATTACCAACTCTTAATATGCATTAAGATTTTTTCCCCTTAATTATTTTTTTCATTCTACTAGGGCAAAAGCTGTATCATCAGTTTGGGCTCCTTCACTTTCATACAGAGAAAAGTAAAGAAAAGCCTCCATGTCAGAAAGTCAAGCTGAGAGCAAAAGCAAAAGCCCCACTCTTGGCAGGCATAGCACTCCTTGGTAAATTGCAGTTACAAACATGCAGGACTGCTACTACTATTATATACTATTTCTCTCATAAAATGAGAAATATTTTCACAAGGCTAACTACCTATTTATTACACGTGGATAAACTACAGTATATCTTCAATTTTACTTCCATTATTTGTCATCATTATCTCCTCAAGATTTCATTCCTCATTTCCATAATGACTAAGTATTAAAAAAAGAACACCTAAACTGAAAATTGATCAGAATCCACAAAACATGATACAATATTCCACAAGTTAAACAAATTTTATAACAATTCTAAGTACTGTAATTTGTTTGCCATCAAGAATTTAGTCACAATCCAAGTTTGAGCACATCTGTCCCTTCGCTCATCAGCAAAAAAAAAAAAGCCCATCAGGAAAAAATATTTTAAAAGTGTACATTAAAAAAAATTAACCTTCAAGTAATCATGGCGACTGGGGCAATGTCTGGGAAAATTATTTTATACTGCTTCCTTTAGCTATGAGGTTTTAATTAACTCATGAAGAATCTGGTAGCACCTGAACAAATCATATAGATCTTAGGACTTCAGGTGTCAATGAAAGCTTTTTTTAAAAAAAGCTGTTCAGATGAATTACAGAAAACAGTAATTCAAATTAAGGACAAAGGAAGCCCCTAAAACTTCTTTTTTCTCTTGGATAAAAACTTTAGGAATGTCAACACAAATAGTAGTTTCAGCCACTTAACTGCCTCTAAAAAACGCAGCCAGAATACAAAAAGTCTCAATATACAAACATCCTTCGGATATTTTGAATATTTTAAAAGATACCACAAAGCAAGTTTGTGGAGGTTCTCCCCCTGGGGGAGAGGGCCCTGGGGTACACCTGACCACAACACAAGTTGTTTGAACTACATTTTCTCCCCTTTTCCCAACTGTTAATCTGAAAAAATAAATAAGCTTTTCAAGATTTTTTCAGTTTACTTTTACAGATATTTTAAAGCAGTAATACAAAACAATTACTATTTTAGCTTTGTGTAATGATTTCCTGATGGTCTAACTGTAATTTTCACCCACTCACAGCAAAAAACTGAATCCAATTCAACAGATATTAGACGTTATTAAAAGGGCTGGCAAAACACAGCCTGGCAGATGCTGTTACTAGATTTCAAAAAAGACTCAATGTCACTCAAAACCAGATTCTGCGAAGCTAATTCCAGAAGTCAGCAATGCTGACAGAGGCCTCTGTATTCCCCCTACTTGTAAGGGCCACGATTCACCAATTCAAGAACTAACAACTTAAACATAATCCTTTACCTTGTCTATAAAATTACGGTACATAAACACCAGCCAAACATCAGAGCTCTTCCCTAGTCTGGTTTACACACAACCCTGGCAGTGCAATGTGCAGCTCTGCCTTCAAAACACCAGACTGCCATGACTCAAACCTCCAACTCCTACAGGACCACCGGAGCATGGCCATAGGACACCAACAAGCATTGAAACTGTTCCCTAAAACAATGGCTTCAAACAACCAATTAAATTGATCACCAGATAGACATCTTTGGGAATTGTTACATAAAACCAGCTACAGTTCTTACATTTACTTTATAATAATGAAATAATGATGCTGCCAACAGCACAGGTCCTTCCCAACACAAACGTTTCACCTCTTTTTGAAGGCTCAGAAGTAAGTACACTTTCACTGGGTTAGTGTGCAACAATTCTCAGCACAGCTGCCGTCAAGATTTTACAGCTGCAGAAGACAGGATGAATCTTACATTTTAACATATATTAACACTGAAAAGACTATAGGTTACTTCCAAATAAAAACGTTTAAACCGAAGCTCTGCCATTTACACATGCTAAGTTACCTCTAGCCTAAGATTTCTGTAGCACAACAAAGGCTATGAAAGAATTTCCTTTGGAAAATTAAAGAAAAAATTGTATGGCAAGAAGGTTTGTTAAACTTAATGAAGAACAGAATAAAGTCACTTATCCTAGGTCATCTATTCATTTAAAAGGCACCATGGAACTTATTATAAACAAACCAGTAAAGGTGTATCCTCTCCCTGCCTCCTACCTCCCATAAAACTAAGAAACTCCAGATAAAGCACTTGCTATTTGCTTTTTAAAGTAAAAGTAAATTATCTATGAGAAATAAACTTCAGGTGCTCATTAGCCCAGCTTTAATGCTGTATTTACATGTTATATTTTAGTCAGAAAATGCTAATGATAAATGCTCCTAGACTTCTACTTTCTACCTAAAACCATGAAGATCATACTCATACTGCAGTATCTTCCCTCTTAGTCACATAGGGACATTCTAGCTTTTACTTGCGACATGTCCAGAGAAGAATTTAAACTACTAAATTTATTCAAAGACAAAGGTGAAAAGCCAGGGAAGTATCGTCGGTGCTAACCTTCTACTCAAGAGGATTAGAGATGTTAAGGCCTTGGTGGGGAGTCAATACCTTGATGGTATGTCACATCTGGTACTCACTAAACATTAACAAAAAGCAAAGTATTAAACAGCCACTGGAAGTTCCATCTCAGCTACTCACTCTTGACAACAGCAGAGACAGATCTGGCAGACCATATCAGGGTCTGACACAACTGAAAGAATGTTTAAGGCTTGTTGTCTTTTTCCCCTAAAAAAAGAAAAACCTAACAGAATACCCAAACAAACAAACCAACCAACCAAAACAAAACAAAAAACAAACCTAAGCTTTTCTTTTTAAGATCACAAAGAAAATTAAGAAACAGTTTGGGGCTTTTAGGTTTATTACTTGTCAACCACACATAAACATGAAGATCATCTTATCACTCTGAGATGACCATGAGCTATCTGACAATTGCACAAATATAAAATAAAGTTACAGAAAATGATGTAGAGTTAAATTGAACATGCTATTGTTGTAGCTCTGGTTTTACTTGAATTTTTGAAAAGCATATACTGACAATTTACCACAAAGCTCTAGTCTGTGCTAAGCTGAAAGCAGCGCAGCCAAACAACTTCTTCCTCAGAACCCCAAGTTTTGGTAGGCAATATCTTTTTATACTGTTATCAGTAACTACCAAACTAAAAAAACAGACCTTGGCTATATGGTCACTGCTAAAACCCATTTTAAACAGAGTGCAGAAGTGGAAGAAGAAAAAAAAACAACTAAAGCTTGTAGGAAGCTTTATAGTTTCCAAAACATACACCTCTAAACTCCTTTAAAATGGAAGTGACTGTATGTTGTTCTAAGGTCGAGGTTACAGTGCATCTTTTGAAGATCAGGTGATGGCCTGAACACATCCATGTAAACTGAACACAGAGCAAGTACAGCTATACATATGTAACATCGTCCCATAAATAACTAAGAGTTGGATACTAATTCCAGGTTCTGTACTATTGTTTGCTTTTACAACACGAGAACCTTTCTTCATTCTCAGAAAAAACAACAATCCTGTCATGAACTTCTTTTTCAGATGTGCTTTGTATTTAACCCAACTCCTACCCCAACACGAAAACCTTTCTAAGCTTGTTCCTCTTCTCTCCCAGTACTCCACGTCCATTCTAATAGTATTATTTTTAGTGCTATTTGTGTTAAGATTTTACATTTCTTAACACAAACAAAATACAGTTGCCACCAGCACCACAATAAACATGATGCTACTGAAATTTGGGAAGCTTCACAAAAATGAAAGACAGTACAAACTACTGAAATCTTAAAAATACATAGCATGATATTGAACAAATCATAACAATTTAAACCCCTGAAGTTTCAAACTCATCCAGCTACTAAGACAAAATACACAACTTAAGGATTCTCAGAGATTATCCTCACTTCTCTATTTGCCTCTACTGATTACCTCAGCAAAATTTATTCCTTCTTATTTGCTGATGTAAGACTCCCAAGTCAGATTCCTGAAACAATACTGGTCATCACACCATCTGCTTAACCAGCTAAAGCTAAATTCATGGAGCTCAAGCTCCACTGTGTCCAGATTCAGAGAAATTGTGTTGAGGGGTTTTGCTTCTTTTGAAGTTTCCCTCAACAATGAGTGACTGGCAACTTAGACTGAAGTTTCCAGCTTAATGCTAACACCATCACTCCAGACAATGCTTCAAAACTCCAGGCAGGAAATATCAGTGAAGTCCGTGCAAATCAGTCACTGAGGAATATATGTTTTAAATGGTTAAGACAATAGAGCTGTCCCTCCTGAACAAAAGCTTCAATATCTAGCAGAATATGACTGGACCATTCAGACCATGAATTAAGTCTTCAGCTGTCAGTACGAGATGTTCAAGATACACAAAACTGATCTGAACACAGGTATCGGAGCAACAGCAAGCAACAGGGCTACAGAAGAGACTCGCCTACGGCAAAAGGAAGATCACTCGTACACGTTCTGCTAACCTTGAACTCTCTCCTGAGCTCTCTGGCTCTTCTGTGTGCACAGAATAGGGAAGGCAGCACGTGCAAACGTAAACCCATCCACAATATTCGTACTAACACAGTTGAAAGAGAAGTTTCTCAAGTTTAAAAAAAAGAAAGTGCTAATGAACTGCACAGGCAGCAGTTGAACCAAAAATTATTTTTATTGGTAGGCTGGAGACAAAAAAGTCAAGAGCAATTTAAGAAATTCAGTAAGGCTGAGTCAAAAGATAGCAGGGAATATAAACCAACAACTAGGAATCCCACAAAGCGTTTCACTTTTAAGAGATTAATTTGTCTCAGCGGTGGAATCTGCTCAGCCCAAAATAACTGGGTTTCCAAGTTCTGTGCAGTACCTCTATAATAGCAGGTATAAACTCAGTCCTTTTTTAGAGCAATACTGGAAGACTGACAGCTATTGCAAAACTACATATCCTTGCCATCTAATAAATTAATCCTCAATACAGATTTTTATATTAATGGCTTCTCAATTAAAAAAGCTATCACTTTATGTTATGGCAACTATTCTTCTGAAGTCAGTCCGGTGCTTTGCAAAGTTAAGAATAATTTAATTCCTCTCCTAACAGCCTATAAAATTCTCAACTCCCTCTGTTCAGAAACATGCTACTTATCCATTCCAAATTAGCACAAGCCATTTTAAACACAGTGCCGTACTTCTGGCATGTAAGTTGACAGTCTCTAATTAAAAGTGAAGAAAACAATGACTTTGCATATGTCTACAGCAAAGTTCAGTGAAAGAAAAAATCCAAAGTCTTACTTCAGAAGTGAGAATCAGCTTGACTGTCCACTGGAAAGAATAATTCTTAATGACATTCCAAAACTCTAATACAGGAGTTACCAATACTTAAAATTTATCGATTTTATGGCACTTTTAAATGTTCATGTGTTCCAGCGGGGTCACCTCTGCAACATTCATGTATATGATTCAATGCACTTTCCCACTTCTGGTTACAGAAAAAACCAAAACATATCAGAAGTGTTTTGACATGAATTCAGCAGACACAGACGTTCAGTAGCTTATCAAGAGAGAGATTCAATGTTTTCTCTAGTTGGATGGTTAGAAAGCCCCAGGTTACGTGAAAGACTACATCATCACTCACATAAACATAGCTCGAGCTTCACTGAGTCAGTAGCCCTCCTGTATAATCCCCAGACCCAACCGAAACACATGAACAGCCCAGTGAGCTTTATCCTGTCCTGGCATCTTATGTTTCAGATAATGCACAGGAACATTCTGTACCTAACCATGCACTAAAATATGTTTATGACAGGGGAAGTACTCATTGTTTCTAATAAGCTTTTTGGTTAAAGACTTCTTTATACAGCTGCTAGAGCTTCCCACATAAGAATTATGATAAAAAGTCATGTTTCTAGGATAAATTTTAATGTTTAAAAAAATACTAAAGGTGTCTGCAAATTCCAGATACCAGCATCAGCAGTCTTATTACTGATGTACCATGCACAGAAAGAATTTGCTTTGTTTTATACTTTTGTACCATATAATTAATAAGCACACACAGAGCCCAGTATGAACACTGGTGTACAGCTCTGGAGAACCTGGAACTTCCAAGTCAAAAATGACAATTTCCAGTTGTATGGGAGATCAGATTTGAAAAGGCCTGTCAATTGTAAGCACCAGGGTTCAAAATGAAGTTTGAGTGACATATTGAAAGGAATATTTTGTCACCATGAAAGTTTGGCAGTAACATAGGGTTGTTCCACTTTCACTCAAAAAGATTATCATCCAGAAGACAGAAAGAACTGGAAAGAATTACAGAGGAAAAGAACATCCCAAGTTGCCTCTTTCCTCTAAAGTCAGAGGTATCACTTCACAAACTCAAGAATTAAGATTACCAGCATTTCTACTTACTAGCATTATAATACTCTCTTTTAAGTCTTGACTGTATGATACCAAGTCAACAATGTCAAACATACAAATGACAGAACAAATGCATTAACTGAGAAGGCTTCATTTTTGCTACCTACAATAAACCTCCCGAACTAGTTAAGTTGCCAAGTAATGTTTATACCAAAAATAGCAATATATTGGTGCAATTGTAACAACGTATTGTTATTTAACAGTTTCTAGTTAAAATATCACAGACACCTACATCAAGAGAAATTATCAAATCATTACAAACTTTTCGAAGTTGAAGGTCGCTATTACTACAACTCATAAAAGTAGCCCAAACTTTTAAATGTTGTTACTAAGCATTTGGAATTTATGTTGTCACAACAAAATAAACTAAGAATGAAAGCAAGCAGAATAAACACCCTCCCATTTTCCTGAGGCTGAAAAGCCTAGCCAACTTCAAAGCTGACTTCTGGTAACTTTTCATTGCCATAATGAACATGTGCAAAACGTATCTGTAAAGACATTGGCGCTTCATTATACAAGCATTAGAACCTACTTGGCATAGCCATTTTCCTTCCTGCATTCACCCACTGGTCCTTTCCCTGCCAAAAACTCTTTCAGATAAGTTTCTATCATGTTATCTACCCCATAACTAACTGTGCAGTACTTTAAACTGAATTAAACCACCACAACATACAACCTTGGCTACTCCCCACTTAAAAGGTGACATATTTAAAATCACAGTGAATAATCCCAAATTATAAGAGTGAAGAGTAAATAATCACAAATTCTTTATATTTCTCTTTCAATGAAAAAAAAAAAAACCCAAACAAACAAAACCCCAAATAAACAGA
This sequence comes from Mystacornis crossleyi, assembly GCA_013400655.1. Taxonomy (NCBI): domain Eukaryota; kingdom Metazoa; phylum Chordata; class Aves; order Passeriformes; family Timaliidae; genus Mystacornis; species Mystacornis crossleyi. Next base: position 9,128 of record VYZQ01021273.1, read on the forward strand.
CCAACCGAACAAAATATATAAACATGCCTTATTCTGAAAAGTCATTTGACCACCTACACATCACTGTTTCAGTATATACACTATACACTGATTTGTATAACGTAATAAAATTATAAGATCATGAACTACAGAACTGAGAAGATGTAAGTTTGGTCGTCTCCATCACGAATCGTAAAAACGTCAGCGTTGGGGATTAAAAAAGGGAAGCGAGAAAAATATGCCAGGGGTGGGGTGAAAGAAATCAGCGAACAAACTGGGATGAATAAGGTCACACTTCGTTATTCCTGACTGCCAGCTGGGTCACGGCACGGCACGTCCAAAGCACAGGCGCCCCGGATCCCCGGCGGCGGGCTGGGGGGACACACGTCCCCCGACTCCGCTCTGCCGGCCGGGGGCGCTGCCCGGAGCCACCGGGAACGCGGGGTTCCAAGGGCAGCGCGCTGGGCTCGGGGCGCCCACTGGAACCATCGGCCCAGAATCTCCTGTCCCCAGAAGGAGGAAAAATTGTCCGCGTGGTCACTGGGGGAGAGACTTCGCCAGGGCCCTTGGCAAAAAAAGCGCTTCACCCTTGGCGGCCAGGGCGAGGAAGGGACAAACACGCGGGTCTCTCCCCTCCGTGCGCCCTGACCCAACAGCGGGAAGCAGAGGCCGCTGCGCGCGTCCACCCCGTCCCGCACGTTGCCGCTGCGAGGTCGCAGAAGCGGCGACAAGAACGCAAAAGCCACATCACCGTCTCCTCCGGGGCTCACGGCGATGGGCTGCGAGAAGGACAGCCCGGAGCTCCCGGCGGCGCGGGCAGGGGCGCCAGGGCCGCACACTGCGGCAGCGGAAGCGCCCGGGCCGAGGGCACCGCGAGGGGGGAAGGGCCCAAGCCCCGGCAGGAAGGCCCCGGGCATGCGGGGAGCGCCGGGCCGGGGCCGACACAACGCGGGCCCCAAGCGCGCCCCGCGAGCTCCCGGACTTACAACGGCATCGTCTCTCCGGCCCCTCCTCCTCCTCCTCCNGCTCCGGCGTTCTGAGCTCGGCCCGCGGAGGGCGCGGAAGGCACTCGTTCAAAGGTAGCCCCGTGCTTGGCTTTGGCTGCCCGCATCGGGCTCACTATGCATTTGTACCCTGCACAAAGCAAACGGATCCTTTTCTAAGAGTTGTTTTTTGAAACATCTGCCTGGATTAGTCTGCATAAACTTGCAGAATATTAAAAATAAAAAAAAAGTCACACTCGTTATAGATCAGCTCAAAACTTTATTCTTAGAAAAGTAAATGCATTACAATAACTCTAGAGAAAATGTGGTTTACTCTCTCTCTCTAAGTGTCCAGTNCAACGCCATCGTCTCTCCGCCCCCTCCTCCTCCTCCTCCGCCGCCGCCGCCGCCACCACCGCCGCCGCGTCGTCCCCTTCTTCCTCCTCTTCTTCCTGCTCCCCCACCGCTGCCGCCTGCGGACCGGTCACTCGTCCCGCGGAGCGGCGGGAGCCGCGACCATGGCACGGGCCGGGGCCAGGCCCCGGGAGCGGAAGGAGCGGCTGTGCCGGGCCCGGCCGCCGCTTCACTCGCCTCTTCCCCTCCGGCCTTCTAACATGGCGCCCGGACGCTACCACAGCAACGTCCCGGGGCGGGGGGGGCCTGACGCAGGGCGGCGGACACCCCCGCACGGCGCGTACCCTCGCCCGGCCGCGAGTGCGCAGACGGACGCGGGACCGCGGGGCACGCTGGGGAATGCNAGATCAGCTCAAAACTTTATTCTTAGAAAAGTAAATGCATTACAATAACTCTAGAGAAAATGTGGTTTACTCTCTCTCTCTAAGTGTCCAGTTTTCATCTAAGTCTGAAAAATAGTACTTTCAAACAAAAAAAATTGTCTAAAGCTACCGATTATTTCGTCTTCAACTGCCTCACAAGATAAATGGTAGCTTGGGGTGACAGCATATAGAACATATAGATCACAAAAATATGTGTTTAGAGTAGGAGATGATGGTTCTGAACTCTGTTCCTGAGTTGTCTGACTATGAAAACAGATGAAATAAGATACTCTGTAAAAATACTAATATATCTGAATATTGGACAATATTGGAATATTGTTGGACATGAACACATCTAAAATTCTGATACTCATTGTTACAGACAAAATAGCTGTAAAATGTTTCTTTATCACTATTCTTTCAGCTCTTCCTCTTTTTTTCCCACTCTTTTTGCACCAAGGGCCCTTGCCTTCTGTTTTGACAAAATCCTGTACTTGTTTTACACCAAGTATGCAATCAGTTTCAGCTCAGTCAGCATAGATACGGTTCCTGTGAGAGCTGGATGAAGTCAATAAAATTGAGAAGGATAGCCATGTGCTGGAAAGTCTCGATTCTTCAAGAATATCTCAAAAATATGCATCTAGTTTTGAACGATGAAGATTATAAATGAGATCTACAGCCATGTGTTTGATACCAAAGTAAAACACAGGTTTTATGACATACCTATGCTGGGAAACTGTTTACCAGTCAGTCTTCAATGCAGCACAAGAAGACTGTATTGTACAACTTTTTGCCTCTTGGTAGCCTGAGGGGAAATGAGAGAGCTTGCTGCTTCTATTTATCTCCTTTTCCAGTAAAAACACTTTTCTTTCTTTTTTGGTAGGAGTTTTTCTCAGGCTAGCTGCCTACATTCACTACGGATCAGGAAAATAATATATTGTTTAAATAGAATGCGTAGCTGAAAATAAATCCAGGAAGAAGATTTTCCAGAGAGAACAGAGTTCTTAGGGTTTGTATTTTCCAATAGACATTTGAAATACAGATGTGTAAATGTATCAAACAATACATGCAGCAAATGGAAATGTTGTAGAAGAATATTAAAAACCCAGTACAAAATAGTAATAAAGTATGAGAACTAAAAAAGAATATTACATAATAAGCTTAAACAAAAATTATATCAGAAACTGAGTATTTTTATCTAAAATATATTAGGCGTTTTCTCCCTTTTTGTTTCACAATTCCTATCGCTGCTAGGATTTAACGTTTATTCCAGTCGATATCAGGACTGTTCTTGAAGAGATATTCTGCCTATAAACAGAAGAGTTTCAAAATTACAATTATTTTCACATCTCCAACTCTGAAATGTATGCAAAATAAAAAAGATAGAGTGGATAACATTGCTTTAAACAAAACTGCAGAACATATTCAATGGCCCTAAAATGTAACTTATAGCAGAAAATATCCCTACATCAGAAAAATCTCTTCTCCGTAAATAGTATCCAAAATACCATCAACCTCTTCATAGCAGTCACCCTGTTTCTATCATGGGCAAGAGAAGGAAGTGAGCCATTTATAACAGTATTTGTCGCGCCATGGAAGTCTAGTGAGTACCCTAGGGCCTGATTTCTGGACCCACTGATACTGATCTTTAAAAGCTATGCAGGTATTGGGGAAGATCTCATACTCCTACAGCTGCAGGAAGTTGTCACTCACCAGTAAGCAAAAACGTTAAACCAAGAAAACATTCCTTAGTGCCTGAAGTGGGATTGCAACACTTCATTTTAAGCTTTTTCTTGGTTAATAATGTGTTCTGTTTCAGCTTGTGAACAGCTTGGTTAGGATGTGCAGGCAGAACAGCAGCACAGCAATAAGGTTACAGCACCTGGATTCCGGTCTGAATGCCGTGCTGACCCTGCTTTCAGCCGAAAGTTTTGCTGGACAACATCCTGAGGTTATCTGCAACAGTAACTAGTCTATGAGTGTCCTGTAGGATTTTCTCCTTTATTTATGTGTGTATTGTGGAGGGAATTACCGAAGAGCTTGCATTTATCATTACAACGTGTTCGGTTGTGTCTAGAGGGGTGGAGAGTGATGTCCACTTTCTGAAGGGTTAAAAATTTTATGCCATTTAAAAGTAGACATAAGTAGCTAGAATTTTTAGGCTGCAAGTTGAACTTTATCTGAACCATATGGTTGTGTTTTTAAGTCAAAGCTAGATTACAGTGAAACCTGGCGCTAACAATCTGAACTTTAATAATAGTTAGAACAGACAAAGCTGCAGCTTAAACATTACTTAAAAATTAATAGCTGGTGTGGACAGCCCATAGATCGTGGTATATGAACCGTAACAACCACATTCTTGTAGCAACCAGAACCAACCAAAACCTCCACTGAAACTGACCTAAGAGCGTGTGGAGGTGACCCTTTAGTGACCCTCTGTAACAGACAGCAAACCAATGACAGGCAACCAGATCTCAGACCCGCATACAGCTCCTGGTCCCATGAGGATGTCCTGTGAGGGATGGGGAGTTTAGATTGTAAGGTCGTGATTGCCAAGGGATTTCTTTCTTTGTGTACCCTCTTTAGAGACACCTAACTCCAGCTACCAGATATCATAATATGTTCACTGGCACAAATAAATCTGATGGAAATGAAAGCCTAATGTCAAAAAGTTGTTTAACTTGTAGTCGTCTATGGCACAGCAGAATTGTCAGGGTACATAAGATGCGCAGAGTGTACATATCAATGGGAAACAGATTCTTATATTGGTTCTTGTCCTCTTACTGTTTAACTACACTGGATACTGCCCTTGATACACGGTATCAACTGAACCCATTAAGAGTAGTTGCTTGGTTTTAATTTTCAGTGTAATTGCTGTTCACCAGAATTGCAGATTGTAATCATTAATTTGTTGCTTTCCTGAAAGTGGGGAGGAAATTTAAGTCCTTTCATTAACAGAGATTCTTTGGGTCTTTCATGAGTATTCAAACATATTTAAGAAACAAAACATAATCACCTTACCAGAAAATTGACTGGATCATCTGGCCTGATCCTACAGCATTCATTTATCCCTTGCATAAGTGTTGGCATGACGTTCTTCATTAAATAGTTTCGTAGTGGAATAGACTGCACCTCCACTAACTCTTGTTCTTGTCTTTTCACTTCCTCCAGCTGTTTATTCTACAAGTAATAAAGAAAAAAGTTGAAATAATAAATAATTATGTTTATAACGTCTGTCAAGTAACATTTGGCTAAAGTAACAGTGCTGGCCTAGAGAAAAAAAAAGTGTTAGAAGCTGTGGACAGAACTTTAAAAAACAAGTTGACAGTAAAAATTACTAATTGCTTGTTAAATTTAGAGCACACAACACTCTTTGTCTGAGGACAAAGAATTGAACAGGATACGGACTGACAATCTCCTTACTAACATGATTTTATTTTTCTTCTTTAACACCTAAAAGGAGGTTTATTCTCAAGTCTTCCAGTGGTCCTGTTTCCATACGGTATTTGGCAAAATGGTTCAATTACACTGTAGCACTTCAAAAATTCGTGCTATTGCAAATGCAGATGGTTTCTTGAGGCTTCTTTGAACTGAAGGGAAAGGAGAGTATTTTCACTCAGTAGAGAGCTCTGGCTTTCTAAATGTTTAATTTGTCAATTGTGTTGGTTTTCTTTTTTTCTCTTTGGTTTCCTTGGTTTGCTTTATTCTTATTTCATTGATGTTTTTGAGGGGCTTGAGAGTCAAATACACTAAAACCACAATGAATTACATCCATTTACACCAGCTAAATTTATTTCCAAATTCAGGTTAAACAAAATGCAATTTTTACACTCAAAAAGTAAGAGGGATGACGAAATAAAACTGCCGCAAGCTTTTCTTCCTTCCATTCAATAACACTTAGTAGCATGCATGCTTGCAGTAGCTTTTGCCAGATTACTCCAACTCATTTTCATTGTCCTCTCTTCATTCATTTTATTCATCGGTAGCCTGAGTCATATATAGATACAGCAAACATGATTATCTGAAGACTGCTTTTCTATGCTCAAGGCATAACACAAAAGCAATGTTCAGATAAAACAGATACACTAATTTTTACCTTATTCACTCAATCCAGAAGTGCTATTGAATAAATCTTGCAAGTGGTCTTTGGTCACTGCTCAGAGACAGCAGCTAATCTGCAGTGTCAAAGGCAAATGAACAGTTGCTTAGATTGCCTGAGCATCTGCCTATTTAAAAGGATAACCTTAAGCACACATTTTATTTAGCTTTGATTAAAGCTCAGCTTGCTCTTTTAAAGGTAGATGGCTTGGATTGAATCTAGCTAAAATGTGTTATGAATTTTACAGGGTACAAAATGCTGTTTATTGTTGAATGAAGCTGTGAATAATCAGAGATTTTAAAAAAGCTTATTTGCAAGCCAACATCAGAGGAATGTAAATGCTTCTTTAAAAGTCAGTAATTTCAGCATATTATAACCCCATATATGTGTATGGGCATTCGAATATAAGAAAAGGACTTCTCTGTGGAAGGATCGGTTTGTTTTTAAATAGCTCTAAAAGAAGACAATAGACTTGCCTTCTGATGAAATGGCGTGATGTTGGGTGTGAACAGGAACATTCTTACAGTATGCACTTCAGGTCATTTAACTAAAATGTCCTTAGGTGTGGCAAAGTAAATAAGGAAAAAGCATCACGTGCAAATCTTCTGGGGTCAGGTAGCCTAAATACCACGTACTTACTAGACTATTAGCAAACAAAAACCATCGTTCAGACTGCATCAAGTAGTCCTTATTGAACCGAGTACTCAGCTCTCTCACACGTTCTTGCAGGCTCAGAAACCTTTTTGCAATGCAGGCTGGAAGATTGGTCAGCGTTGAGTTAAAAATCTAGTTTGATAATTAAGACTTGGTCAAGTACTTAGAAGTAAGATGAAAAAATGCAAAAGTCCTAGAAGACTTGGTAAGGAAAATCACCGTTGACTGTAGAAGATATTTATAAATGGTAAAATAGAAGAGCTACAGCACAGGAGTACCATAAAAGTATTTTAAAGACATGCTGATACCAAAATGCAAAAAAAATGCTATGTCTGTAATAAAAAAGACACTATATTCTGTAGGATAGGCTTCAAAACACACTGTGAAGATAGCCTAATGAAGATCTAAAGTATGATCTAAGGATTGAGAGAATTTAGGCCACACTTCCCAAGTGGGCATAAATTTACATAACAATCTGTTTACATAACAGATTACTTAAAGCCATCTAAAACACATAAATAAAAACCTTTCCCCAAAAATATGTATTAACCTACCCACTCTTCCCATCTTGCCATTCTTTCAGCCCTCTCCTCATCTTCTTTACGCTCTTGTTCAGCTTTTTCTTGAGCTTCTTTGACAAGGCGTTCCTCAGCTGCTTGGCGTTCCAAAACCTCCTTTTCTTCATCTGTCAAACCATAATTCCGAGGTTCTCCAATTTCTTTGATTATCTTTGGTACAGTAAGTCTGTTCTCAGAATCTTCATATACAGCTACATCTTTTAAACAATACAAGAGAGAACCATTTCAAGTCTTTTGTCAACTATCAATTGTCAATCATTATGCAAGATGTAAAAATATATGGTATTCATATTGTTTGAATTTTCAAGTAAAAGATGCTGTTTTCAATTGCTTATATTACACAAAAAGAAGTTTTCTAAATCTAATTTTCTTTGCCAGCTTCAGCTAAAATAGTTTGCCTTTTAAGATGATGTAAAGAAGAAACGTATTAAAATAATTTTTTAAAATATTGTTTATCAATTGCAGCTTGCCCAGGTTTTGAAACCCAAATACCAACTATCAGAGATGTTACTGACATCAACCTTATGTCAACTCATCCAGATGCATAAAACCATTAGTTTTGTCCTGCTCTCGCCGCGAAATGCAACACAATAGGTTGTTAGGATTTGGCACAAACTCCGGAGTTTTCACTCATATAGATTTACAAATATACAGACCTCTCTAGGAGATCTCTTACTGTGTTATATTTATGAAACAAATTTGTAGCTTCATGTAGGAACATAAAGAAAAACCTTTTCTTTCATTTTATTCCTTCTCCCTTTTAATTTCTGGAGGTTGGTTGCATTAAACTTGACAAGAAAGAAGAAAAAGAAAAAATACAGAAGACTGAAGACTCTCTCCAGGGCTCTGTAGTTTCCGTACGCATTCAGTGTGAAGAGGCAGAAACAGTACAGGAAAGTACATGGAAAAAAGGAAAAGTGGGCATTTGAGGTAGGGAATACAGAGGTAAAGAGCTTATTCAGGGGCAAGAAATGGGAGATGTAAAAGCACAGAAATGGGTAAGGAGAGCAAGCAGATGAAGGGAAAAAGAATTAGAATACAGAATTTCGATGAGAATCGAGTAGTCCCTACTTCACAGTTCTTTAAGAAGTTATTTTGAAAGTCATTGGCAAAGCATTCTTCCCAGTTCTTTCTCTTCACGATTCAGGAAGAATCAGATTCTCAAATACTAACACCATTTTTCCAGGATTTTAAGTGTTTGTGATTTGGACCTCAAGTCCAAACTCTGATCATGAACTGAGGAGGGAACGAACATAATTCTACATAGTAAAACTTATTTTACAGCTTCTTCTTTCAAAAAATCAGGAATTACATTCCTGAAGTATTCTGAATTAAAGAAATACACTTGCTATGGCAAGTGGTCCATCATTTCTACAATTTTAGCTGCACCTGGATATACAAATTACAATGAAAATCACTTTTCTGGTCATTTAAAGTATTGCTAAGAATGCTATCAAGATTGAATTTGAGGTCTCAAAGACTAAATTTTTTTCTTAGATGGCCACAGAAGAGTACAATGTACGTATTACAGCAATCATAATTAACTACATTTATCCTCAAAAATTAATGCCTTTTAAATGAAAAATGAAGCTATCACTGACGTTTGTTGAGAGGACAGATCACTGGAAAAGGAGTTCATAAATTAAGGTCTTCAAAGGAAATTGCTGTTATAACTTTAACGTGCCTTTTTGTATAAGATCTAACATGCCTGTGTCACCATGCCCAATTTGCAAATGAGAAAAACAAGACACAAGATAACCGACTTGCAGTCTTCATACAGTGAGTCATCGTAGCAAAGTTGAGTTTCCAGAACCTTGAAGCCCACTCCTTTGTACTAATCATATTTCAGACTCAGAAAAAATAATAATCATAAAAATTATATGCAAACCCATATGTTATGCTTTTCTAAATTTAAGGAGGAAGAAAACTTTTATTATTTTGAAACAATCTTAAACAAATCAAGCATAATTTTTAACCCTTTCTTCAGAATATGACTGAGAAAGCAGTTGGGTCTCTGATTAAATCCAATGCTATTTAATTCTACGCATCTGATAATCCAGCTGGAACATTGACTAGAATGGAGGAGTATTGGCTGAGCTGAATCATCCTCAGTGATCATCTCTGTAATCTGTTCCTATCATTTTACAGCAGAAGCAACACATCTGCATACTTCAGTGGGTAACAGCCAGGAATGTGAATATAGCTATAAACAGTTCTGAGACAAACTTAAAGATGATGCTCATTTGAACATGCGAATCAATGCTGTACACTCAATGTGAAAATCATCTGGAACATCACAGCTGTGATACTGCAATAATTAAAATCAGTAGACAAATGAGTTTCTGTATTTGGAATGGGGTACAGTTAAGAATAATCTTCAGGCATAACTCTTAGCAGAAAACACTGCAATATTTTATCACAGAGTATACACTTCATAGTACCCACCAAAATAAAACTCAGTCTTTGACAGTGCCACTAGCTGCATATCTAGAAGTGTATAAGCTAAGAATATGACCAATTGATGGCATCAGACCTTAC
>VYZQ01021277.1:0-10858 GCA_013400655.1 Mystacornis crossleyi
CCATTTGAGCTAATTCCCCCTGCTAGTTTTTCTCCTGCCGAGTGCTTACATATTCACTTCTCGCGAGATGCTGTGTTCCGCCAGCCGTTACACGTCCCGGTCGGGGGCTCCCAGTGCGCCTGCGCGGGAGCGCGACGGCCGGGGCTCGGCGGCGGGCCGGGCTGGGCGCGCGCCGGGAGAGGAGGATGCGCCCCGCGGTGAGACCTGGAGCGGGAGTGGGGCGGGAATGGGAATGGGAACGGGAACGGGAACGGGAACGGGACGGAAATAGGAACGAGATGCGAATGGGAACGGGAATGTTGGGAGGCTGCAAAGAGCTGTATGTTTGGGGGGCAGGATGCGCAGGGCTGTGTGTGTGGGGCGGCGGCGCGTGTGGAGGTCAGAGCGGGGGGCTGAACACCCGGCAGAGGCTCTGCCGGGGCCTGGGCTGGTCCTCTGAGTCGCGGCGGGGCAGCGTTGAGGTCAAAACAGAACGAAACAACCAAACACCCCCCCCTCCCCCCCAAATATCGAGCCCCTCCAGCTGATGAAGGGCGCAGGAGCTGCCCGGATGGACCCCGGTTACTGTTCGGAGAGGCTTCGCCTACCCGGCAGCCCCTCACGGCCCTCGGGACACGGAGCCCGCACACCCCCTGCGCCCGGCGGGGGCTCGGGGTGACCCTCGGCCTGGCTGGGCAGCCCGGGGAGCCCCCAGATACCTGCTGCCCAAATACCTGCTGCCATCCGGGCTGGGCCCCTGCGCGTAGCTGGGGCAGCTGGGGATGTCCAAGTGCGTGGATGAGCAAACCTGCTGCGGGCAGTTGGTTCTCCCCGCCTTGTCTTGCAATGTCTCCTTTGAAAACAACACNAATTCACTGAGCCAGCAGGGAATGTGGTGAGAGTGATGGGACTTACTGTGGCTTTTGCTCCATCGAGTTCCTGGGTGCTCTACACTTCTTCCTGCAGTACTTTTCTACTTCTACCTTGGCTGTGTTCAAGCCATCATTCTGTTGGATTCAAAACCATTCTCTGCTCAATTTTACGCCCTTCCTAAGGGATTTGCCTTAGTTCTGCCTCTGATATGCAAGTTACTTTTTTAGGATGCATTTGCTGAGCTATCCTCCTCCAGACTATGAATTTCTGATTAAATACTCCTATATATCAACAGCTTTGCAAATGAAAGGGGTGCAAAACATTATTTATTTATTTTACTTGACAGGTTTTGGGCTCTGCGAATGGGGTCTGCTTCTTGCAGAGTTTGCTTAATAGCTTCTCTGAATGATATTTTATTGAAATACTTGGAATTTTAAATTTACTTCTCTTGTTCTTTTTGACATGTTGCATCTTACTTTAAAGGGCCTATGAAGCATGACCTCAGAGCTCTTTGGAAACTCCTGTCTTTCATTTATCGTTTTTACAGTTGTGAGCTTCCTTCTGGGTTTGTGTTTTTTTGTTGGTTTTTTTTTTTTTCATCAGAGAGAAGATTGGCCAACAAACATGTTCTGAAAGACATGTTTATCTTTAAGAAAAAACCCGACAGCGACCAAACAAGCAGGCAGCCGCACCCATCCAGCAGTATGATTTCTTATCTTGGAGCTTGACTCATAATTCTGAAGGCTTCTTACCCTTATTGGGTTTTTTGAAAAGAAAGTAGTTTTCTTAGCTATTCCCCTGGGTGCCACGCTGGAGAGCATTGCACTTGTGTACATTTTTTTTTGTCTCATGTCCTCCTGTCTCTTTTACATCACCCTGAGCTGCAGAACCCCATAATCTTACCCTAGGCTTCTCTTTTTATTATTTTTTTTTCTGATAATGAGAAAACGAGATGCATGGGAGTATCTCCTGCTGAGGAATCTCATCTTCAATACATGCGACAGCATTTCACCAGCTCAGCTTTGCTAAGTATCAAGCTGACTCTGTGGAGCTGGAAAATATGTTTCAGGCTGTGTTTTGCATAGATGCTCTCAGATGTGAGGTTTCACCGCCTGGGTGTTACATGTGTTTTTCCTGTCACGGGGCAGTCTGCCTCTGAATCGTGTTGCTGGGAGCCCCTGGCAGAGCAAATGCAGGGGCAGGGGGAACAGAGGCCTGTCTTCAGCCTTGCTTCATCAGCCACAGCTCTCCCTCATTTGTGCCTTGTTTGGTTTAGTAACAGAGTTGTACAGCAGCTTCTCCCACAGCAAAACCTCTTTTCTCCTTTTCTTTAGAATTAAAATCGCACCAAAGAATGTGTGTTAAGGTGGACTTTGAAACTCAAAGCTTGTCAGTCCTTCACAGTCACGCTGGAGTAATTCCTGTGCTTTCCTCTCCTTCATTTTAATTACAGGGGAGAGTAGTTCAGCTCCCACAGCTCAAGCTGTTGGAAGGACATCTCTATGCTCTGCAAATAAACTTTGTCCTTGCTTTCCCCTTTCTATCTTCCACTTGCTCTGCAGAGCTGTGCTCCTGAACAATGCTGGGCAAACGTTGTTCAGATTTTGGATCTCTGTTTTCTCCTTGTGCTTCCTCCACGCTGAGATTAGAGAAGTCCCCTTGCAGGTGGCTGGGAATATACTACCTAAAGAAGCCACAGTTGCTCTGTGTGAAGACCAGCCCCCACAGATGCAGAAGTTGCAGAGCTATCCATGCAGCTCTGTGGTAGAGTTGCTTGCAGCATCCCCTTTGGTTTTTGGCAGCCGGGGACCTCCCAGTTGTCCATTTTACTGGGTAGTGCAGGGGTTCTTTAAGGGGCTGGCTCATGCCACGCTGCAGATTGCCGAGCATGGCACTGCAAGAGCTGCTGTGTGGTGGAAGGCAGATTTCTAGATTGTGCAGGATACCCTCCTGTGCTCAGGGTAGCAATCTCGGCTGGTTTGCTACCATACACCTCCCCGTTTGAGGTAGCAGAGGGTATTTCTGAAGCAAGTATTTGGACTGGAATGCTTGCTCTGATTTTCCAAGTGGGTGGGTGCTCTCCATAGCTGTGGGTTTGTTTTGGCACCCTCAGCGTGAGGTGTTTGTAGAGGGACCGGTGTAGATTGTCCCCCCTAAGTGTCTGCTTGAGTGCCAGCCACGCTTGCCGGCTCTGCATCCCGCTGGGTTGCTCCTGCGCGTGCCATCCCCCTCTGCACTGCAGAAGAGCTAAATCGGGGTTGGAAGAAGGCTGGCAAGAAGCCTGGATGTTCCTAGAAAGATATTGATTGCCCTGGACAGTTCGGGGTTGTTCCTTTTGTTTCCCCGGCTCTCGTCACGGGGTCGGGCTCTTTCGGGTGGCAGCTCGCTGGAGGATGGAGAAACAGTGCCGGCTTTGCGGGCTGAGGCTGGAGCGGAGCCATCCCAGTCTGCCTCTCTCAAGTGTTAAGTCTGAAGCAGCCTGCCTGGTAATTCCATTAATGAGAGCCTAGTGCCAGAGAGATGAATGTAATTCCAGGGTAAAGCTGATGCTCGGGCTCAAATGGAGAGGATTTGCTGGTTCTCCCAGGTGCACTGCTGTGAGTAATGTACTCCAGTATTACCCACAGATGATGTTTAAAGTCTACATGTCACTGCAAAGACTGGGCAACGATAAAAAATTTGCTGCTAAATCTTCATGTGAGGAAATTCTTAGCTCCGGAGCATAGCTGTCTCTTTGCAATGGGTTTTACCAGGAATAAAAGTTTCCTGCTTAACTCCTGACATGCAGGATGGCACCACGCTAAGCAGCCAGCTGATCCAGGAGACAGCTTGCATGGGCTATAGCCAGAACAAATTCTCTGTGTATAATCAATGCCAAACAGAAATTATATACCCCATTTGTGTCACACCAGAAAGCTTGCAAGCACCTCAGAGCCAGCTACCACAACTGCAAGTAGCACAAGCTTCTCTACATTTTTGACGATGTGGTCCCTGCTTGAATTCTGAGATTACGGTCCCGGCCAGATATTTTCTCAGTTTGATTTCTTTTTGAAATAATTTTTTTCTGATTTCTCACTTTTCTTAGTTTGATTTGCAGATCACATCTTCCTTTTTGCAGTTGTATAATACCTTTGTGGCACCATCATCAAGTCTTGTGTTGAAAACGAATGGTTAATTGGGGTATTTTTAGCTCTCCTTGTGGCTTGGATCCTGGAAATCACAGGAGCCAGCACCATTCAGCTTTCTGCAGAGGAGCTTCCCGTGCCGCAGGCAGCAGCCAAGCAGTTGTGTCCAGCAGGGTGGGAGCTCACGGTGCCAGTGAGCCCCAGTGTTGTGGTACCCCAAAACTCAAGCAAACAAATTATTTGCCTCATATTTTGGAGCTCAGTGAAGGATTTTTCTTGTGGAAAACTACTTGTCATCAGTCCAAGGTGGGGGAAAAAAGGTCCATGAAGAGGAAGCAGGTGCTGGAGATGCCCAGCCCCTGATATGCCCCCATCACTCCAGCTTTGCCTGAGTGTCCATCAGCACACATATCTCCTTAGTTAGAACTCGGGTCCCTGCTGGCATCCTGGCAGCAGAGTTAAAGTCAGCTTGCTCAAAATGCTCGTTTGTTGGTGTATTCAGCAGCATGCCAGTGCCTCCTGCTGTAAGGGGTGTGGGGGAGAGTGGCTCACTGAGCAAAGTGAGGTGGGTGCGTGCTTTGCTGGTGACCTAACAGCAACTAGGACAGCCAGCCTAAGTCTGCAGCCTGCTCCCACATCTCTTACTTCTCTTTGCAGCGACTCTGCAGACATGCCTGCCTTCTTCATGCACATGCTGTGGGCCAATTCACTCACCAGAAATCAGCATCAAAAGCAGATTGTCTTGAGTTTTTAAATCTCCTTCCTCCCCTTGCCTTCAGTTTTGTTCATTAATCAGTAAGGGTTATGCATGTGAGAGCCACATCTGCCACTCACCACCGCAGTGGCAGGATGCTGGGGGTATACAGTATCAGTCTGAGCTACTGCAGTTGCTTTTAAAAAAAAATTCTCCTGTTTGCATCATAGCTGACTACACAAGTTTTAGTATATTTGTGTACTTTTCTCACCCCAAGTTAAAATTTTTGAGTGTTTCCTTTCCTTCTTTTGAAGCTCTGACATCTGATTTGGGCTTGAGTGGAGCAAGGTTGCACTGATAGTGAATTGTGTGTCTTGTCAAACATTTCAATACAGAGTAGATGAAGGAGCAAGTAGGAAAATGACCTGCATATTTAGAAATTCAGTTTCTTGAAAAACTGCCTCTGTGGCATCTTGTTCTAACAGTATCTCTCCTCCCTCCCCCTTCAGTTCCATGAGTCAAAAGTGATCACGAGAGTGTTAATATATGATTGTGGGGGGACTTATCAGGAAGGATGTAATGTGCTCATTCCTCTGGTGGTAACAAAGTGGGTCAGAAGTGTTACCTGTGCTGTTGCTGCTGCTTACAGTGCTAACCAGATAAAGTTACTGAAATTACTTCAAAGCCTCACTGTTTGCTTTGCTCCATGACTTACTGCATGAGTTTCACAGGGAAACCTGTATCTGACCTGCAAGGCATTGATTTGTTTCGTGGCTCTTGTGGCTGAGGTGCACGGTTGAGCCACCTTGTTGCTGCCACAGTTTGGATGGTCTGGCACTGGATTTTTTCTTTCCCAACATATTTTTGAGCCACAGCTGCATTCCCATCAGGTTTGCTGCAGAGCTGACCAGGCCGATGGTAGCTATCGTGGACAGACACCCACCACTGGGCTCCCTTGGATAAAGGGCGGGTAGGACCGTCCCTTGACCTCGCTGAGATGCTCTAAATGACTCGAGGCTGAGCAGAGCCTGATACATTGTCCCTCTGCCTGCCTTGAGCTTATGGTGTAAATCCCACAGCAGGCTCAGCGGGGATGACCTGATGGCTGTGCTTTGATACCTCTGTGTACTGAAGAGATCTGGCTGGAGTCTGCTCAGGGTTTCCCATGCTGTGAGAGAAACATGCCATGAGGTACAGCAGGTGGAATTTGAACTTGAATGTGGAGTGGGAAGAGGGGATATGTAACATATGCTGAGAAAACCAATAAGCTTCACAAGACCTAAACCAATGAAGGGGCTGAACTTGTTTCCAGTTGATGTGTTTAAAATGTGATTAGTCACCTCCTAAAGTAGGGTGCTGTAATCCAGTTTCTGTGGAAAAAATTGCACCATACATGTGCCAATACAAGGGGTGGACTCAGCTCAGCAAGTGTGTGTGTGCTTTCAGGCCTGGTCTATAAATCCTTTCAGCTATTCTGGTCCTCTACAGACTCGTGAGAACTCAGGGAGTTTTCTTTCCTGCAGTATTGCCCTTGCCATGCTTTTAACATCCGAAGGTCTGGATGGAAATCGTTGTTATCTTGCCCTCTTATGTGCCAGCACTCAGTCTGATGGCAGGAAGAGGCTCCATGGCAGCCAGAGTTTTTCCCTCCAGCAGACTGGAGGGAATGGGAGGGAGAAGGGGAAAGGAGTGTCTCTGCCCTTCTTTGGCCGTGGACTGTTGTCAGCCTCCTGTGTGTCTAAGGAAACAGTTTTTCAAGATTTTTGTCTGGATTTTACAGGGATCTCTTCCCTTACTGCTTTCCTGCCTTGGGCATGGATGCCAGGTCGATCTCCACTGACCTCTTCCTGTGGCATATCCAAGCAGATCAGTCCTTGGGAGACTGCACATTACCTACAGCAGGGTGCTGGATCTGGCATGAGGACAGCTGAATGGACGGAGAGGTCCATCCCCAGAGAGGCAGGAGGGGTAACTGCCCCTAGGAAATGCATCCCTGGTCTTAAGTTTGTGGCTCAAACAATGTTCCTATTCCATATTCTCCAACTGCTGGAAGTGGCAGACTGAAATGAAAAGACTGGGTTAGCCAGTATCCTGCCAGAGTTCAGAGAGAATGAATTTAGCTGTTCTTGTTTGAGTTCAAGAAACTGCATTAAAATGAGCAGAGAGGCTTTGCACCGGAGGCTGCTTCCGCTGCAGGCATCTGCTTGCAAAACTGCGTTGCAGAGCGATTCCTGCGGGTGCTGCAAAGCCCGTGGGGGAAAGCAGAGCTGTGGCACAGGCCAGAAGACCTCTGTGGAGGTGCAGCCTAAGGGCTCGGCTGGCTTGATTGCCTTTGCAGCGCGTCTCTACTTAGAAACAGGTGTGGGCATTGCTTCATCTGTTATCACTGGTCACTGGTGTCTTGCTGAGTGCAATGAGCTGCTTTTCCCTGCAAGCTGAGGAGCTGTGCTCTGCCCCAAGTCCCTGCTGCTGGGAGGTGGCATGCAGGCAACTGGAAGGTCCCCGGCATGAATGCTGGACATGCGACGTGATGCCTCTTGTGTCCTGCCTTTCATCAGCTCTGTGGTTACACCAAGCTGCAGCTGACTTCTGAAGCTCTTCTCGGTAAAAATTGACCTGAATTGATCCGTTGTGGTTTGCTTATTTTTTTTTTTAACCCCAAGATGAATTTCTGCAGAGGTGAAAGCTTGAGCTGTATTACAAAGTCCATGATGTTTTTAAGGATGCTTTGCGATATTCTGGAAGTGTGCATGTGGTCTGCATGGTAACAGTTATCAGGAAGACTGGGAATGGGTCAGTTGGACATGTGTAGCTGGTTGAGTGATTTTAATGCCATGGAAACTCAATATGAGTAACTTGGTGCCTTTTCTGGTGGGGGGAAAAAAAGAGCTGTGGTAAGTGGAGGGGCAGTTCTGGGTATTTCTGTGAAAGGTGTTTAAAGGAGGCTCGAATGTGAGTTTTTGAACTGTGCTTGTCTGTTCGTGTTGAGAGCTGGCAGAGTCAGTGGTTTCAGTGGGAGCACGCAGCAGCCATCGAAGGCAAGGCTTGCCTGGGGGCCCTGGGGCAGGAGCCTGTGTGACTAATGCTGTGTAACTCAGACAAACAAGACAGCATTAGCTCTGCCTCCTTTCCACTCTGTAAGGAGCTAGTGATGGGGAGCTCCATCAGACTGCTGCTGGGATGCTTGGATGGGACTTCTGGACAAGCTGATGGATCGGCTCCCTCAGCTCAGTGCAGTTTTCCAGCATCTACTTTTTAGGTGGGGACTGTGCCTCTTGCTGGTTTCGGAGGTGAGGTGACTGGCTGGGATGTGAAGGCTTGTGCTGGCAGGTCCTCTGATAGATACCCTGAGCTGCATCTGCATCTGGTGCAACCCCTCCATCCACACCTGTGCCAGAGGAGAAGCAGGATCAGGGTGCAGTGGGCTCAGGCTTCCTAGTGCTGGGGACAAGCCAGCCTGTGGTGACCATGCAGGGCTGTGTTGTGCTCCTCCCTCAGCACTCCTGGTGCTGTTGAAGGTGGTCACATGTCGGGATGAAGGCCTGGCTTAGAGTTTGAGCCTGTGCTTCTACTTTTCCATCATTATTTTCCAGGGTTTCTCTGCAAGGAATTGGAAAATCCCCTCTATGGGCTGCTGTGACAGCCTTAGAAATATCCAGATGGATTTGAACTTTGGTGCTGCAAAGGGCTTTGCGTATTTATTTTCAGCTTCCGTCTGCTTTGCTTAAGAGCTTTTGCTAGATCCTTTGCATATGCTAGTCCTTGCTCCTCTGCTCCTGGAAACCATTTGAGAACACACCCTCAGCTATGACAAAACACTCCTCCCCTCCCCCCCCTCCAAATATCCCCAAACCTCTTGGAGGAATTTTGTTTTACCACAGTGCCTTGGTAAGCTGCAAGGCTTGCATAGCTGTGGTGTGTTGCTGTTTGGGTGCATCAACCTAGTTTGGTGACCTCAGAGAGCAAATCACCAGGCTGTTTTGGATGGGTCTTTAGAAAAATGAGTGACTGAGCACACTCAGCAGTGAATGGAGCTGTTAAACTGATTTTACATTACTTACCCCTGTGCAAAGACAAAGATATGATGGGTTGAAGCCTCATCTCGGTTTCCTCATGTACCACTGTGCCATCTTTCCGAGGTCATGCTTCTCATCAGCTTTAGCTGATCTCAGGCTGTTCTCCTGCCAGAAATGCTTCCCCTTTATTTTCTTATTTCTGAGATAGCTTCCAGCTGGATCAAACAAATGATGGTTGCTACCTCAAGTGTAGAGATGACTGGGATCTGTAGAAGGGGGAGGAGGGAAAAGGCAGGACTGTCTGTTGTGGCAGCAGAGGGTAGTTTTGGATCAGTTGATGAGCATGTGGGAGTGGGCATGGCTTGCTGAAGGGCAGCTGTGTAGCTCCTGGTAGAACATGTCCTGCTTCTACTCCAGTTTCCTTCCACTTAAAAGGGTGGTAAGGATTGCCAAGTGTGTTAATATTTCTGGGAGGCTACAGTGTTGGTTGAGTCGTTTGTGGGGCACTGCTCACTAGTGGCTTCGTGTCCATGCTGCAAGAGTTTGGCTTCCCAGTTAACCCAGGGGAAGCTTCCCTCTGGGAGGACTTTGAGCACAGCTTTTAAATAAAACTTTGTGCTGAATGTATCAAGGAGAACATTAGATTGAATATAAGGGAGAAGTTTTCTGTGATGAGGGTGGTGAGGCACTGGAACAGGTTGACCCCAGAAGTTATGGATGTCCCATCTTTGGAAATGCTCAAGGACAGGTTGGATGGAGCTTTGAGCAACCTGGTCTGGTGGAAGGTGTCCCTGCCTATGGCAGGGGGTTGGACTATATTATCTTTAAGATGTCCCTTCCAACCCAAATCACTCCGTGTTCCTATGATTTCTCTGCTTAAATATACGGCAGATCGGGGCCTGATGTTAGGTGTTAGTGCCTCTCAGGCAGGGACAAATTCTGCTGTCCTGTTCTCCTCTAGCCATAAGGCTGGGGGTGGGTCTATCTTCCTGACTTGTTATAAACCTTTATCTGACTCATCTCAGGCTGAAAAGACATTGTGTTAGGTGCTTGTTGCAAGTGTGTTATCACCTCGAGGATGACTTCTCAGGGCCTGGTGACTGGGCAGCTGGCATGGCTGTGGCAGCACTCTCCTGCTAAGGTCTGAGGAGCTCACCACAGGGCTGGGGGTTGTGAAAGGGGTTGTGCATTTTCCTCCTAGAAGCAGCACACTTGGCCTTGATGTTGATTATGGGGGGCCAGAGCTGTTTGTCTGAGCTGGAAATTGCTGATGTTGGAAGATCATCACAGGATGGGGGGAGAAAATTAGCATAAGCCTCTTAAAGAAAACTTAATTATTTCTCAAAGTTGTCAGGAAATACCCATCTCCCTATTTAGGCTTCAGAGTAGGGTTTCTTTTATGGTGAGTGTATCTGCTCATGATGGGGGCATTAACAAAGCTGCACAATTGAGCTTGGGGTCTAGCAGGTCCTCCAAGGTCATATGCCTGCACTTTTGGCCATTGCCACCCTTCTCTTTTTACTTTTTACTGCTTCTAGTGTGGCAGACTTCTGGTCATTCCTGCCATGCAGAATTGCCTTATTTCTCTGCCCCATCATTTTTCTTGTGTTCTTCACTCCTGATCTGGAGCTGCTTCCTTCTCCCTTTGTAGTCACCCGGTACCACTCAATCCTCCGCTGCCTCGCTTCATACCCTGTTTATAAGCTTTGGTGAATCTTTGTTTGCTGCATTAGATGAAATAAAAGGTTATCGTGTTTCTGCAGCACTACTTCAGTCTGCAACAGGCAATGAGTCGTCTTGTCTTGGCCAAGGACAGAGTGGGTCCGCTGGGGTGGTGACACTGAGAAATGCATATTCTGATGGACAAGCTGGAGCTGCAGGAAGGCAGCAGAGGAGTTCAGCTGTCATGAATGTGTCATCCATGGGTCTGCATTGCCTGGAGCCTGGTTGTGTCTTGGCGAGGAGCAGCCCTGGGAGAAGTGACTCTGCTGGGCACTGCGAGAAGGAAGTTTGGGAACCAAGGGGGAGGCTGGGCAGTCTCATTCCCTGGCACTCGCTGTGTTTCCAGTGTATTTGTCTGTGCGGTACAAAATGCTTTGTCTGAGAGCTGCAGTTGCTTTGGGAAGGCAAGCCAGGCCACCTTCATATGGCTTTGATTAAATCCAGCAGCA
>VYZQ01021302.1:35839-55253 GCA_013400655.1 Mystacornis crossleyi
AAAAAAAAAAAAAAAAAAAAGGCAAACCAAAAAACAACAAACAACAAACAAAAACCACAGAAGTGGGGCTTTCAGTTATGGGAAGAACAAATCCTTCAGAAAAATAAATACTTGGCATCTCAGACAGTCCCCATCAGCTGTAAAGGCATCCCCAGTTGGGAAATGCCATGCCACAGCCCAGCAGCAGAATTTATAAAGGTAGAGACCCGCAGTGGGTTTTTGCCCCTTTTCAGGTTGGAATCCAGTGATTCTCTGATACCATCTCCAGAAAACATCGTGCGAGCATGGCTGCTGTTGTTCCCAGCTGGGGAAGCACACAGCAGTGTGTGGGCAGAACAACCATACGCCTCCCAGCCAGCCAGCCAGCTAGCTATGGAAGCAGATAAATGTCCTTCTCTGCAACAGGGGAGGTCGAGCTTTCTCAGCCCAAAAGAAACAGCCTTCCTCTGCTTAATAGTCCTTCAGCTGGGATTCATTAAGGAGCAGATAAGAATAACATGATGACGGCTTGGAGAGGAGCATTTTACATCTTTGCTTCTTCTCTGTGCTGGAAGGGGCTTTGCTGAGCTTGAAGGCAACTGCATGCCTGGAGCTCTGCCAGAACAGACAGTCCTCCCTCCCCAGCACGGTCAAACAGGCATCTGACTTACATTGCCCCAACTAAGAGAGCTACTTGAGTTAAATACCTTGAGGCAGGGACCTGATTAATTTCAAGGCCTCTGAGGTCCTGCTGGTTACAGGAATGGTTTATCTCATATTAGCAAAAGGCAAGGTCAAAGATAGGTTTGAATGCATCCCTTCAGTGTCTGCTTTTCTTTAAACTGGCACTTATTGCTGCTTTATGAGAAATGTATGTAGCCAAAAAAGGGGACCCAGGAACTACTCACAATCACTTCAGCAGCATCTTTTAAAGGAATGGGGAAGAGGGTCACTTCTTGTTTGTGTGTGTGTTTTTGATTTACTTTTTATAATCTTCATGTTTGTTAAGTTGGTGGCACAATACAAGTTTCTCCAGGATGGTATCTTTGCACAGAACTGTGAAATGTCAAAAGCTAAGATGCTGTGAAACAAACATCTGTAATTATAATTCATAATATTCCCTGCAAAATGCTTCAGGCCCAAAAAAATAGTCAAACAAGACAACCAGACAAGTCCACTGTGATCTTACTTCAGCTTATGAGGGCTGGCACCCCTCACTGAAATGTCCCCATCCTAAATGATGCAGGCTAACCCTCTTTCTTTCTCATTCTCTTTATTTTGTGCTTCTCTCAAATCAAAACTTATCATCATCTGCTGTTTGGCTGCTGTCTTTGGGGTGGGGGAGGTTTAGTTGGTTTTGTTTTCCTACTGGTTGTGTGACTTTAGCAGCGATCTTTCTTTAAAATTATTGTTCTTCATTTTTGAATGACTGATTTCTTGCTGCATACATGACTCATGTCAGCATTCACTTGTAAGATACAAGACCCAAGATGAGATGAGACCCAAAACTCAGGTGCTGTTTATTCCTTGGGACATTAGAGAATTGAACAGGAAGTGAAACAACCTCATTTGCAGCCTTCTAATCTCCATATTTCTCTTTCTGTTCCTATTAAACCAGAATGAAAACCAGCTGCTTATCAGCTCATAGTTTGCTTTGCTGATTGTGGTTTTGGCAGATGAATGAGATTTCCTCTTCTGTGCTTCTTGTATTTCCCACAGTCCCAAAGTCTATTAGAGGGGAACAGTACTGAATATTAATTCCAGACACTGCATTGTAAAGTTGTACCTGGCACTCCTGTTCAGATGCATTAACATTCCAGTTCAAATACATTAACATTCCCAGACCCTGGTCTGACCTCACTTGTGCTGATTTTACACTTATATAACTGCTAACAGCTCAGGACTTGTCCTTAATTTACACTGAGCTGCTTTTACTGCGTGTTTGCGATGTTTACAAATGCTTGGTTATTTACTGTACTTCTACTTATCATCCTATTTTGTAAAGAAGATTTGCATCAATTTTCTCTCAAGGCTGTGGCATGCATCACAATAGATAGCATATATTTTATTCTTTTCCTCACAGTTTGATTTCTTTTCATTCTTTCTTTTAATATTCTTTCTCTTAATCATCCTTCTTAATCAATATTCCTATAACTTAGGTAAAACATTTGCTCTCCATTGATCTGCATCCCTTTCTAGATCTTCTCATGTGAGGACCAGAAATGTTCAATGGCTTTTTTGAGTCATGATGAAAGCCAGCAACAGAATAGGGACAACCAGCTTCCCAATTCTGAGCCAGGAGGGAAATAACAACAAAAAATCTGAGAAAAAATACTAGATAACTCTTGGGGGTAATTTCCTCAGAATCAGACAAGTAGTTCCAACATATATTTTATCTTGTTTAGCATGTTTTTAAAACAAAACCTAAATTGTCTCCATGCAAGTGCTATTTCATTACAAGAATAATACTAAGAAGTTAGGTTCTTATCATAGCCCTGTATTTTCTTGCCAGCTGCTGGGACTCTTTAAGAATACCTTTGATCCTGATTTTTTTGTGCAGTGATTCAAACACAGATAACGTTTTGAGCTGCTTTGTGATTTGATTTTAGATATATTCAGCTGTTTCCCATTGGCTTACAGTGGCTGAATTCTGTAGCATATGCTTCTTGGGTTCTCTGTTTTACCAGAATTGCCTAAATTGCTCACCAACTCACCAACCTGAAATTTGCTTCAAAGAAATCCATGCTATGTTATGCATTTCCACTTTGTGTTTCATTGCGTTTTTTGGGTTTTTTTTAATCCATTTTTTCCTTAGGATGAGTGTACAGATTCCTGTGTAGATTTATCCACCTGTGTATGAAANCTTCTGAGTTGAATGAGTATTCGCTAGAAACTGATGAATAAATCTAATGAATGTTCTGTGACCAGTCAAATCCATGTGCTCTTTGCTTTCCTTCATTTATTTATACCCAGGGGGAATAAAATTACTTTTTTTCTAAGTTTCTAAAGCAAATTAAATGTAATTGACAGCCCTGCGCTGCTTGCTACTGATGATTATTGAATGAGAGTGAAATGAACTGAAAAGCAGTATTTCTAGACTGATCTAGTCTAACTTTCATTTTTCTACAGCTAAAGAATTGGATTTATTAGCATTCTCCAGCCTTCAGCTGAAAGGGAAGGAAACAGGAAAAAAGAANTTTACCAGAATTGCCTAAATTGCTCATCAACTCACCAACCTGAAATTTGCTTCAAAGAAATCCATGCTATGTTATGCATTTCCACTTTGTGTTTCATTGCGTGTTTTGGGTTTTTTTTAATCCATTTTTTCCTTAGGATGAGTGTACAGATTCCTGTGTAGATTTATCCACCTGTGTATGAAAATTCAGACTCAGCAGAATTCCCAGCCTGCTACCACCCATAATCCTGCACTCAGCTATGAGTAATTACAGTTGATCAAATGTTTTCCATACACAATTTATGAATAGTAAGGGACAGATTTGAATGTGGTCAATCAAATTCCAACTCTGTTGACACTGATGGAATGAGGTGAATTGACGACAATTATTGACTACAATGCTCTCCCACTAAAGTCTTTGACATCAAACTACTCACCGTTAACAGGCACTGATAACTTCTATTGTATCTCACAGGTGTATATATTAGAAGAGTTCTTTTCCATTCTAAAGGTGCTAAAATATTCCAAAAGCTCTTACCTATAATCTCTAGTAATCATATTGCTGTTTGAGTCATTATTATTATTGCTGTTAATATTAGTGCTTCTAAAGCTAGTTTTATTCTCTAATCTGTTGCAAAATCATGAACAGATAATGCAGAATTCATTATTTCCTGTCATGCCACTATTTCTAGGACTGACAGCAACTCATTTTAAATTACTGAGTCCCGAGAGCACTGATTTTCTTTAGAGAGTTTATCAAATATAGTAAACTATGATTAGCAAATGCTAATCCTTTGTATGAACTGGAGAACTGATGTTTAATCAAGTTAATCTCATTGTCTATAAACAAGTCTTTGACATTTTTAAAAAAAATTATTGTATCTTTTAGGGCATTTTATCTCTCAGGCTGCAAGATAAAAAACCAGGCAAACTTGCTTGTCTCTGATAGTTGACAATATTAATTCTGATAAATTTATTTTCAAGAAGCACCTAAGTTGGTGTTGTATGGCAAATGTAACTCCTGGCTATTGAAAGGAATGTAGAAGGCATCCTGGGATTTTGAGGCCAGTCTGTAGTCTGTGATGAAGCACAAGAACACTGTGCTCTTATTCTCTGCACACACACCAAAGTTAGTGAGATATATGCATGTTGTGGGGGAGTTAATGTATGAGAGATGATCATCATGCCAGGCATTGCTTAGTAACTTCATTCCATTTACCCCAACAGTTTGCCATAGAAACAAAGATATAAATCCCTGAAAATCTAAAGAAAATAATTAGCTGCAGTTTAATTTGAGATTAATAAAATTGTTATTTACTATTTACTGCATTGTTGCCTCTGCTGTTTAATTTATGAGAGATAAATTGGTTCTCTTTCATACCTTATTTTGATTTTTTTAGGCAGACTTGCTAATGTCACATTGTACCTAAAAACCCGTTGCTGTAAGTGAGCAAATCCTTTCTTGCCTGAGGCTGTGGGCCTTCAGTTTCTCAAAGTCAAACTACATAATCACTGCAGTCCTTAAAATATGTACCAAGTCTTGTAAGTTGCTTTTTCTGCCACTGCTGCAAATGATGGCACCTCATTCTCAGATTCTTTGAAAATTTATTTCCCCCCAGAGAAGAAAAACTTTTTGTAATACTGCAGGGAAGTGGATTAGCCTTGACCTGAAGGTCCTGGAAAGTTCTCTGCATGCTTGTGTGGGCAGTTTCAATAGTGCACACAGCACAGGTTGAGAAGCACCACAGAAATCAGGAGACATTACTCAGAGACGTGAACTTGTTTCTATAGAAGTCCCAAAATAAGCTAAGGTGATTCAGGGATATTTTGCACCTAGGAGCCTTGTTGTTTATTCTCACAGACTATGTGATTTGTGTCAACCCATGACATGATTTTACACTGATAATCAATTAGCAATGATGAAATCATGACCATTTTTTGTTTTATTGATGAATAAATGACTTTCACATTCAAAACTAATAAAATGAGGAGAATCCAACTGAATACAGCTACTCCTTTTCTGGGGAGAGGATGGATAAGAGATTAATGTGTCAGTATCCTACATTTAAGTGGGCAAAACTATAATCTGATTTCCTTCAGATCTAAAAAACCTTGCATGTGATCTGTATAGCAAGGATAACTTAGGGTTTATGTGAAAACAGTTCAGAATAGCATGGTTCAGTCCTTTCTTCTTTCTAGCTGGATTGGAGCATATTCGGCATCAGCTGAATCTTTACTTCTAAAACTATTATGTCATCTAAGCAATTTTTCAATAGAATCCTGCTGAAAAGCTCCTTCCATGGGAAAATAAAAAAGACCATTAAAAGAATCTGGAAGATTAGGAAAATCCAGTGGTCTACTAAATATTTTACTGAATATAACTGATCATAGACTGATATAGACTGATCTTCAGAGTCCAGAAAACAATAATTACAAAGCAAAGGCAATAGAATAGAATACAAACAAAATAAATCTATTTAAAACAGATTACATGGAGGTTGAACGTTTGCATTCTAATTTCAGTAAAGTCACTGGCCATGCTGTCTTCAACGACTAAAGAGCAAAATTCCT
Source organism: Mystacornis crossleyi (assembly GCA_013400655.1). Lineage (NCBI taxonomy): Eukaryota > Metazoa > Chordata > Aves > Passeriformes > Timaliidae > Mystacornis > Mystacornis crossleyi. Next base: position 41,565 of record VYZQ01021302.1, read on the forward strand.
GGAAAAGAAATTCCACTTTCTGTAAAGGGATACAAATTATCTAAAACACATGGTCACTGCAAATAACAAAGTGGGATAACCAACATTTTTTTACCATTAATGGAAAAAACTTTGCAACTTCTCAGTAAACAAAGGCTGCATTGTTATTGTTGCTGTTATCTAAAATTAAACTTTGAAGATATTTGTCCTTGTTAGTGGAGGAACAAACATTCTGCTATTGATGTGATGTGGAAGAAAGTTGTAAAACTGCATTTGTTATTCTGTATATTTACAGATGAGAAATGAAGTAAAAAATACTTGAATTCTTAAATACCCTTCATGTGTTGTTTATAGGAATTCTAAGTGTTTAATGATGAAAAAAGAAAGTTTATTTTAGATTTAATAGTAAAATCAGTAGTTAAATGCCTCCAAATCTCAATACATGTAAAAACACCAAATTGTTTTGAGTACTGGAGAGGGGACTAGCCAAAGGGGACAAATATGTATGGCATCAATAAATATTTTATCACAAGGAGCTGGACTTCAGAGATTACGTTTCTGAGGTCAGTGAAGTCAATTGCGTCTCGCACTACATGCAGCCTTTCTTGATCCTGTGTCTAGGGAAATAAAGAACCTTGAAATTAGTTCCATATGCCAATGGACCTTGTAGGAGCATAAAACAAAGAAATGGTCCTTTTCAATCTGAGTTCTAATCCTCTAAGTCTACCTTAAGGTTTCAGATTTCTTTTGTCTCAGAAAGCAATAAATCAAAGAAAGTAGCTTGCTATATTGTTCTTCTATGCACTAAAAAAAAAAAAAAAAAGGAAAAAAAAAAACCCTCACCACCACCAAAAAGACAAAAAAAAAGAAGAATCACCTTGTCTAGCTTTATGCTCTTATCTGGTCTGGCTTGAATATCAGTGCTGGTTAGCATTTGTATCTTAAAATAAATGCAAGAATTCCATCCCCTCAGTACACATAATTCAATTTTATTTTCTTGAACCAGTGTGTTCAGTCCAATTGATTCTCCTATTAAGGAGGGAAATGGCTTTCTTCATATCTTTAATGTGTTGGGAACATATCTTTAATGTGCTGGTGGGAACCTGCATGGCCATCAAACAAAGACTACTACAACACTGGCAGTATTGAACAACTATCACAAGCCTACTGCAATGATCTTTAAATAAGGTTGCTTTTTGTTACTTGTGTTCCCAGTAGGCAAAAAAATAGATTGAATCAGGATGAAGTGAACTGCTCTGTTTAGTTGGTGCAAAAAACCAAGAGTGGCTGAGGTGGATAAATTACTATTTTTTTTTTAATTAATGCACAGCAGCTCTTTTGTAGGTAACAAAGGGAAAGGTCAAAGGTTATTGCCCAAGAGATTGATAACTTTTCCCAGTGCAGCAAGAAGGACTTGTGAAAATAAAAGTTACACTTTTCTATGATAACTCTAGAAGGAGGAAACTAACCTTGTGCCCCACTTCTGTAGAGCTCCAACATTTTGCTTCAGCAGACTTTTCAGAAAACTGCCCAGGAAGTTTGATCACCCAGAAAATTGTTCAGCTAATCAAAATTGAAGACCTTTCCAAAGCTTAATCTGTCCCAGAGTTTCAAAATTTCATTAGGAATTAAGCATGAAGAGCTGAGCCTACATGTCAGTCACAGAGGCACACCGATGCCAGGAATGGTGCCTGGCCGCCCACAGCTTCCCCACCAAGTCCAGTCCCCTCTTCTTCCTCAAGACAGCTGAGCCATGTGAGACCTGTTCAGTTAGAATCAGCCTGGCAGGCCCTGTGTTATAAAATAATCATAAGAAAGGAGATAGAGCAAATGAAAAAAATACACATCTGTCATGGTGGATGGACTTCTGAGGACAGGATTTTTCCACAGCTTTGCAAATAAGCACAGCCATGCAGGTATCTTTCACTGATCTCTATTCTCTTAGCATCAAACAGTGGAAGGATGTGACATTTTAAGTTGTTTCTACTTTCAGGTATTGGGACATGGGGGATCTTTAGGAAACAGGCATGGGAGGAAGCACAATAAGATTAGGCTATAAGATATTCAGCCTGAATATTGAAATTTCCCTTAAAGTCAGAGACAGTCTAAAAAACTGTCTTCCTCCTCACTTGTCAGTGTACACAGACTAATGTCAACAGAAGTCTGAATCTTTGGGTTTCAGCTGCCTCACTCCATTTTTCTTTTAAATTGATGTGTGTATTTTCTGATGCTTTAAATTAACAGCAAAAAACCTGTGTCAGGTTCTCTGTACCAATATGGTAGCTTTCATTTATAAAGATGCCCCAAATCCATCCTGTTAAGGAAGCTTTAGAATTTTCCAGTTTATGGCAAAAAGAATTTTGGAGTGAAACTTCTGGGCAGTGAGAGGGGAGCAAACTGGGAAGCCCCAAAGTTACTGCCTGCCATATGAGAAATGAAACTCCTGTTGTACTGAAACAGACATTATTTGAATTCAGAAATATACTGCATTCAGAATTCATTATAAATCTGTCACTATTGCAGAAAACATCCTCTAAATCCATTTCATATCAGGAATAATATTTAGGAGGATTTAAATAAATATACATAAAATATTACATAATTTCACCATGATTCTCTCAAAGTATATGCTGTTTGGGGACAATTTAGAAATCGTCCATTTCATACCCAACTAATATGGAGCTACACAAAAATCAAAGAAACCCTCAAAATCCAACAAAAATGCAGCTGAAAAAAAAAATACTGATTTAACCTGAAACAAAACTTTGGGACAAACATTTTCAGTCCCAATAACTGCCATTTACTGCATTTGAAAGTCAAATCTCTCAAGTATCACTAACTTTAAGTAAGTTCTATCTTGACCTTTTATATAAATACAAAGAATTGGTAATATTTAATTTTTAGTATCACAACAAAATTTTAAAAAAAATAGGAGAGGTGATTATACTATAAAGCCTCAAGCCCCCATTATTTATTTTTTGTTATCCTTACTCTGTCTTAAGTATTTATATTCTCAGAAGCAAAGATAAATGTCCTTTGGTATATGCGTTCCGATGTTTTTCCAAAAAAAGAGTTTGACCATAAAAATAATATGTAGCTGTTGATACTGGGTAATGATTTACTATATTTTTTCCGTATGAAATTTCCTATTTAGTTTTTGAAAGCCCTGTTTTCAAAATAGAATATGAAATTAATTATTTTTCATTTAACAAGGTTTGTTGTTGCAATTCAAATTGAGTCTGGCTACACCTCATTATAAGTGTTCCATGTCCAAAAATTTAATTTCTCTCTAAGGACATATACTACACACTTCCTCTACAAATACATTTAATTTAATGAGATTTTACTACCTGATAAACAGTAAGCTACAGTACATTTCTTTCCAAAGCAAACAAAGAATAGTGGTTTCACATCATTTAATGGTGTGTAATAAAACACTAATCTCTTTTAGGCATAGAGTAAGTACATCACAGAAGATACCTGTCATCTTCATCATTTTACTAGAAAATCAAATGTCATTATTAATTTTTTCTACATTCATTATGATAGCCATTAATCACAATGATCTTGCTTATCATTCAGATTACTAGAAAGAATATTATAGATTGGAAATTCAGTATTTTATTCCAGAAGGATTAAGTCAATGAAGGTGACTCAAAACCATTATTTTCATAGCAATATAATGTCCAATTTTCACCTTGATTAATAGTTTATAACTTGAACCTTTTACTAGGTTTCCACTTTGTTTGATTCGTGGGAAAGTGCAGGTTTTGCAAATTTGGTTTTTTTACTTATGAATATTTCAGCCCAGTGGAAGAAAAACCAGTGCCTCTTAAAAACTGAGCACATGAAATTACAATGAGGCAAAACTTGTATGTGTTTTGTTTGGGTAGACCAGACAGATTTCTCATTACATAATAGGGAACATTGTATCCAGACTTATTTCAAGTACATCTAGGACACATAGCTAGAAGTAATTCTGAAGACAGGTCCCAGCCTGTTGTATGACAGATAACACAATATCCACTGCACTTTCACATTCAAGTAGAGGCCACATCTCGTTCATTTTAACTTAAATTCTCTGTATATAGTTCCCCACAAATCAAATTGTAAATCTTGTAATTTACTATCATAACAACAAATGCTTTGCTCCAAAAATAGATTGGCAAAGAAATGTCCTTCAACAACAGGTGAAAGGTGTGGATAATATTCCATATAAAAAGTCTTGACAACTCAAATGACACCCCAAGCACTTGAGAGCATAAATATTTATGTTATCTTCCTATTTCAATTGCAGTTTTAGTACAGTTCTTACCTTCCTTCATTGCACACAAATATTGCTGATGACAGATTCTGCACCTGGGATGGGGCATCCCTGGATGTATGGACAGACTGGGGACTGAGAGGCTGGAGAGCAGTGCTGCGGAAAGGGACCTGGGGGTTCTGGTCGATGGCAAGTTTAACATGAACCATCAGTGCCCTGGCAGCCAGGAGGGCCAACCTGGGGTGTCCTGGGGGGCATCAGGCCCAGCAACACCAGCCGGGCAAGGGAGGGAATCATCCCACTCTGCTCTGCACTGGGGCAGCCTCACCTCCAGTGCTGGGGGCAGTTTTGGGCACCACAGTATAAGACATAAAGCTATTAGAAGCATCAGAAGGAGGGCTACAAATATGATGAAGAATCCTGAGAAAAAGCCATACAAGTGGCTGAGGTCACTTCATCTGTTCAGCCTGGAGAAGAAAAGACCGAGGTGCCTCACTGCAGTCTGCAACATTCTCAAGAGAGGAAGCAGAGGGGCAGGTACCAATCTGTTCTCTGTGGTGACCAGTGACAGGACTCAAGGAAACAGCATGAAACTGAGTTGGGGAAGTTTAGTTTATATATCAGGAAAAGGTTTTTCACGCAGAGGGTAGTTGGGCACTGGAACAGGCTCCCCAAGAAAGTAGTCACAGTACCAAGCCTGACAGAGTTCAAGAAGTGTTTGAACATTGCTCTCAGACACATGGTGCGATTCTTGGGCTTCCCTGTGCAGGACCAGGAGTCAAACTTTGATGATCCTTGTTAGTCCCTTCCAACTCATAATATTCTATGATTCTACAAGTCTATGAATGACCTTAATAAAGGTTTTGCACAAAATTCAAATCCTCTGAAGTTATTTATTCAGCACTAACACAGGCCTAGTTGTTCTGTCATGTGGTAACGACACCATCACAAAATCATCCGTGATGAATTTGTGCCCTCATGTAGTCCTGCTCAAATCACTGTTATATTTCTTACCTGCACAACTAAGCATGCAAGCTTGCAGTACTATTGCTTGCTAGAAAAAATCCTGCTTGACACAAGTGTTAAAAGTCAACATCTTATTTGCTGTTCTAGTGAAAAGTTGGAAGCTGAGAAACAGCAGGAACAAGACGGCATTTGAACTGCAGAGAAATCTGTATCAAATCCTCATTTGTTTCAATGGAACAGCAGTTCCTCCACACAATATAGTAAATCAGAAGGTCTTACTGTGAATTTCAGGCACCCTATATCTTTGCTGAACACTCTGAAGTATTTCAGAAAATCCCCCAAAGCATCTGAGAAAAGGTATTGGGAAATAACTAAAAAAGTCAAAAGTGAAAAGAAAAATGAGATAAGAGAGAAAAAAAAAAAGAGACACACACCCAGAAGAGCAGATGTCAGGGTTGAAAACAGGTGAGGTGCACTGACAGCTATTGAGAGAGGTCTTGCTTAGTCAGAGCTCTTTTTTCCTGTGAATGTGCAGAAAAGAGAGAATGACTGAGCAGCTCTTTTCCATTTTTATTTAGGTTGCTGCTGACATATAAGAGTATGTTTTGACTTTTGAGACTTTTGACATAAGTGAAATTAATATGGTGTAAAAGAGACGCTTCTTTATCTGAAAGAAAGTCACATGTATCACACTTCTTATGCTGTAAAATTCTAAAGATTAAAACACGTAAACAATCAGAAGCCTTATCCCTTGTAAATCAGATCTAGACGGGACAAAGCCACCACTGAATACACTGAACAATGCCAGATTGCACTGCTGAGAAGTTGCACTGGATGACCTACTTGGCCTTTGCTGCCTTTAAATTATATAATTCTCCTTAATGCTTTGTTAAGGTTTTGAGACAAAGCCAAAGGCTCCTAAAAACATTTGCCAATCCTTTTAAGAGAGCAAAATAAATAAACCCTCAAAGATCCTCCCAGAAAATCTCTGTGGCTGGTGGAGGAGAGAGTGCTCTTTCAGGGACGGATTTCTTTTCCCCCTTTTTATTGAACTTTTGCTCTGAAATGCATCTAGGGCAATGTTTTATAAATGCCTCTTAGCAGTATGCTTAAATCCCTCCAGAATGAGATGTACAACTGCTGCTGGAGGGACATGAGTGGAACTGAGCTGAAGGGTACCAGCAGATGCCTGCAACAGTGGTGGCTTGGTGTGGCAGCAGCTACCCCCACAGGGTGCAGACAGTGCAGAAGAGGGGCACAGGAACCTCAGTACCAAAAGCTGTGCCTGTGGTCAGGAGGTGTCAGGGAGCATGGGCCTGGGCCAGGAAGAGTTGGGAAAATATTTGGGCAGATGACAAGGAAGGCGTTGAGATGGGAAGAGTTCAGTGATGGATGGAAAAAGGATGGGCTAGAAGGGCTTAGAGCAGCTCTGAGGCTGAAAAAATAAGGGACAGGAGTCCTGAGGCAACTGAGGGAAAGCTGGGAGGCCACTACTCTTTTCAACCTCTCAAAAAGACCATGCCAGCAAGAGGGCTTCATGCTCGTACTTAATGTCAATGCACCAAATTCCCTGGGCATTTTTGGGGTAGCTCAGACATAATTAAACTGCATAAGGTGTTCTCATCAAGACATACCACAAGCCCTCACAGCATATCTAGAAAGACACTAGTAGTATTCATCTACTCTATATAGTCTATGATGTGAAATGCCATCTTAGTCCAAAATGTACCATCATCAGACCCTATAATGCACTCACTTCACTAGTTAGTGTGTCACAAAATAACCGCAAATGAGCTTGGAAGATAGTGGGAAAGCAAAGGTCCTAGAGAGCCCTGTGCAACAAAAGAGCAAAGCATATTTTGTGAAGGACCTTGTGGCTGTACAAGCTATGGGGCATACCTGACCTGCCTGCATGTCAAGAGCAATAGATTAATCCAAAGATTCTAGGACCTACCCAGAAAGAGGTTGCCCTGAAAGGGCAATTTGTCTTTGCTTTATTGGTGGTCTCATGCATTTTTCACTCTTAATAACTGACTGACCTGGGCTAAATCTCATGCAGATCTGTCCTTTAAATTGAAAGAGGGTAGATTTCGATTAGATATTAGGAAAATATTCTATACTGTGAGGTTGGTGAGATACTGGAACAGGTTATTTAGAACAGCCGGATGCCCAGCCCAAGAAGTGTTGAAGACCAGGTTCAGTGGGGCTCTGAGGAGTCTGGTCTAGTGGAAGGTGTCCCTGCCCACGGCAGAGGGTTGTAACTAGATGATCTTTAAGGTCCCTTGCAACCCAAACCATTCTGCAGTTATGACACGAGACTGTCACCTGAGACTACAGATTCATTTGTGGTGAGAAGAGACCAAAAATACATGGATTTGCTGAATGGATCACAGGTATTTCTTAAGGAGAGCCATCTAATGGGATGCTGTACATGCAGGACCTCCTTTTTCTCTTTCCCAGGTGAGACCTAAACTGGGGATTGTTGGGGACTTGGCATGCTCCATATCAGAGTGATTCACAGACTGCCTAAGGATATTCTGATGGGCCTGAAAGGGCAGCTCCTGTCTGTCAGCCTCCTTCAGCCACATTGTGCTCAGGACGTCCTGGAGAGCACTCCTGGTGTCAGGCGCTGTATGCACTCCAAGGATTCCCTTTGAAAGCTGAAGAAAACCTTTGGGGGTACTATAGCTGTTCAACACAGAGAAAGCCAGACACTCCTCTGTTCCTGATATATCCAAATAGCCACTCAGCACAGACCCACTATGTCTGCTGTATCTGTGCCATGCAGAATTCCTCTAAAACTCCTGAGACTTGCATTGTTTTCATTGTGAGAAATGCCGTATAAATAATAGATGTCTTATCTTAAAAAAGAAGGAATATATTTCAAATAAGCCTTAATATATATTAATATTCATCACTGATATCTTCAAAAATGAACATTTAGAAAATTAACTTCTGTTTTTATTAACTTTTGTACTGTTTTCTCCAGAGAAAGAGAAGCGTTGAAAGTAGGTTCAGGAGTAAGGACAGTTATTTCATGGAAAGAGAGCTGATATTTTATATCTAAACACGTACAAATAAATATTTTCTATGGAATCACTGGTGTAGTACAATTCATTTCACTACCCTTAAAACTATTTGCCTATAAGCTGGAGGAAGGACAAAATATATATATTCCTGCATGTTTCTGCAATCAGGTAAGCATTTGTATCCCAAAAAATCCCTTCACAATCCCTGTGCTGTAGTATGTGCCTTCATTAAAGCAGTGTACAACACTCCCATAATGTGTGTGTGCTGCTATGAGGAATAGAATCATTTTCTCTGTTAAACAGGCTGCTATATAAAGCAGGAGAACTGAAATTTGAGGAGAGTTATTTTCTTTGCTCCTTTGTCACCCCAACACCACATTCCTCTTGATCACTATGCTAAACCTGAAAAGGAAGATTTCTATTAATAAAAATTAGAATTGGAGAAAATATATTACACCATCTCTATGCCTGTTAAATTAATAATAGGCAAGTGATGAACAAAAATTGTGATTCATTATGCATTCTATGACAAAAAGAATAATTTATAAATTCAATGTAATGTTATTTCTTCTGTAATAGCAAAATGAATCATCAGCTTTTAATTTTCTGCTATAACTATCTAAACCCTTTTAATAAGAGGTTTATCTATCTCTTGAGGTGTCTAGAAAAGTGTGATGGAAGTTCTCAAATTTTAGTTATGACACTACTGTATCAGCTAAGAAACTGCAACAGGTTAATTGCTTTCGAATCCATTATCTAGTAATTAATTACAGTTACTGTTATATATTACTCCCTAAGTTTTCACCTTACATTTTAGGATATATCCAGCTATATTTAATCTACTGGGCTTCATGGCATATGCCTCAAAAACATCCTTTTCCATCCATCACTGAACTCTTCCCATCTCAACGCCTTCCTTGTCATCTGCCCAAATATTTTCCCAACTCTTCCTGGCCCAGGCCCATGCTCCCTGACACTTCCTGACCACAGGCACAGCTTTTGGTACTGAGGTTCCTGTGCCCCTCTTCTGCATTGTCTGCACCCTGTGGGGGTAGATGCTGCCACACCAAGCCACCACTGTTGCAGGCATCTGCTGGTACCCTTCAGCTCAGTTCCACTCATGAAAATTTGGTCAAAATAAATGAATTTATTAACAGCCATCAACTCCAACACTCAGGTATGTTTAAAAATTTGACACAGTGATAAAGCTTGTTGAAAAGCAAAGCAGTAATAAATTGCTGATTTTTTCTAATGCTGCATCTTGAATGTTATAATTTCCTGAAGAGATCGTTGGAATTTTAAAGACTAGTTAATATGGTGCAGTTCCGGCTCAGACTCCAATATAGAGGAATTTACAGTATTTTCCTGGCAAAGTTTGGCATGTCAATCATAAGTTGACTGTGTATCTAGCAGGGACACCATTGTGTAAGGGATATTAAACTGGATTTGATATAGCTATATTTTGTGTGTGTCACACAGAAAAGACAAAACCAAGTTGGCCAAAACCAGATTATATGGCCTGTCCTGTAAGAAAAAACACCCAGTATTGCAGAGATTTTGCCCATTGTTATGACCTGTATCCTCTGTGACAGTTTATACTGATTATATGACTACAACCTGTAGGATCAAGAAAACAAGTCATACTGGATGGATAGCGAGTCTGGGATATGTACCCTGAAATTCCTAGGATTTTATCTGATTTTAACCTTGGATCTTTAAACTAAATCTCTTAGAAAATGATGCTTCTGCATACTCTAATGAGAAAGTGTGATGCTGAAGCCCACCTGTAGCTATAGAGAAACCTTTATCTCTCCACCTGACACATATAGAGTGGGAATCCAGATGCTTAAAAATGCTTTTGAATTCTCAAAATATTCAATTTGTTAAATGTTTTCAGCTTGTGATGGAAGTCAGACTTTTTATTCTGGGAAGCTTAGTAATTAAGGCACCCTTAAGAATCAGAGAAGATATCAATATAAAGCATTAACACTTTTTCATTTCTAATGTATTACGTACTTTTATTATAAATTTCATTACTGAATTATGACTGTGATCATAGCTTTGTAGCAGACCAACATGGGAAGATACCCTTGCTCTGGTAGAACTATTAGTATCTTTGACAGTGAGGAATGAATAAGCTCTCTAGGGCAGGCTGTGCTCTCTTGTTCTGTGTTTGCATTCTGCATTGCATACTCAAAGCTCAGCTGAGGACCAAAGGTTCTTCAGTGCACCCCTGGCACAAGCAAAGCAGATAATCCCATTATCTTCCACCTCGCAGTCTTTTTCATGTTTCTGTCATCATGGAGAAGTATTTAACATAAGGTGGAATTTATCTTGCCTAATTTTAGCTCTCTAAATGTCAGAAATCAAGTATAAGCTGATTGCTCAAGGCAACCTGTAGTCAGAGGAGAAAGACAGGCTTCTCCACGCAGCAATTCTTCCCACCCTGATGTAGGAATCTGAGTGAACTGCCATGCTCTGACAATTTCCATCTCCTTTGCCTCTTTTGAAATAGGAGACCAAAGGCCTAAGATTAAAGTGACTGCTCAAAAATTTATGTATACTCCTAAAACTCTAGTCTTAAACTTCCTAAAATAGTAAAGGAACTGTGTTCCTGCATTTTTATCTTCCATACATCTTAGTTTTAGAAATATATTAAGTTTCTTAAAATAGATTTCTTTTTCCCTTTGTATGGCTGTTGTGTTTGAAAATGTAACTCCAGCACTATTCTCTATTACTGGAATAGCTGAATAAGAGTTTTTTTCTTTAAATAAGAATCCAGAACACGTTAGGATATTTATTTTTGCGTGACCACATTATCCTAAGTAGCATAATGCTTTCATTTTGAATATTATGTCTGGGAAGGCTATCAAAAATAATGCTACTCTGGTGTCAATGACAATTTATTGATGGGAGCTTTTTCAGTCATGATGAAAGAAGAGCAGTAAAATGTTAAAGAACAATATTGATCTTCAAGAGCTAAACAAACACTTTCCAAAAACTTAGGGATGCCATTGCTAGCTGTCCTCAGAACTCTGGTAGTTACGGAAGACATAATGATCTGCTTTATTCAAAAGTGAATCCCTTTGTTTGGTAGGCATTAAGGTCTGTAATAATAGTATAATAATAAAGACTCGAAGGAGTAAATAAATGCTTTCACACTGGAGTGGGAAACATTGTCATTTTTCTTCTGATTTATGATCTCTAGTGAAAGGCCTGGGTCCCATGAAGCTGAGTAAAGAGTCCCCAAGGGTTGTTTTACCTCTCATTGTGTTATTCATGTAATCACATCTGACCTTGATATTTGACACTTTAGGAAAACTTTAAGAAAGGTCTTGCCCAGAGACTAATTTCAGTTTGATACCTCACTGGCACTTTGTAGATCTTAAAAATTACATTAAGTGCTTATGTTTCAATTACAAGAAAAACTAGAATTCCTTAATCTAAACTGCTTGGTAAAGGTGTGTATTAAATGAACACACACACAGTAGAAAAGAAACTATTGCATCTAAAAAGAGGACACATAGTGATTTATTTTGTTTAGGGTCAAGAAAAACAGCATATATTGAATATATATTAAGTCATGGAATATATTCACAGAATAATATTTGGAACCGGGACAGCATTTGAAGGTTTTAATTCCGTTATTTCTTTTTAAACTTTCTTATTTTCAGTGGTAACTAGGGATATGAATTGCTTCTGTCCTCCACTTTTTTGCTTACAGCAGCATATTTTTAAAGTGAGCATTATTTAATATTTTAATAGTCGCTTGTATGTTTTAAAAATTTTATGAATAAAACTAGATGTGTAAAACTCTTGCCAAATTTGCAAGTCAGTGGATAAAGCACAACTCTGAAAAGAAACTTATTCTATTTAATTACTGTGGAAGTTGAGTCTGGCTCTTGTTTAAGCAATTTTTAAGCATAAGTAAGAAATATTTATAATACCAGAATCTACCTCTTCTCTTTTGCTTCCACTTTTCTTGCCAGAATATATCAGTATTTTTGAAAGAACAAGACTAAGAACAGGTTCTCTCTCTCAGAGAATATGTGTAATATTTATGTCGTTTCCACTTGAAATGAAGGGAGTGCTCAGAAATTTTAGTTTGAATTGTCCCCAGTAAAAGGAAAAGTTTCCATCAATTCTCATGTTTGTTTCTTGCCCAATGTAAACGATGCTTTACAAGACTTTGTTCAAGAACATTTGGGAAGAGCTTTGAGATCCCCACTGGAAGCCGTTCTGACCATGCAAACTACTCTTAAGACAGACTGAAAAGCCAGTTATACCAGACTAAAATATTCCATGACTCTATATTGATTCTCTCAATGTTATCTAAGGAATTAAGTATTTAAGACAAATTGCCTGCTCTTCTGCTTGGTTTCTCGCCTGTCTGCTTACCAGACAGCCTGAATGGTGTTTCAGAATGCCATTATTTCAGCTACTGAATTTACACCTGCCTGTGGAGTTATGTTGCTGGCTCCTCAGGGATTTAGGAAGATGGGATGTCTAGCTAAAGAAAAAGCTGAAAATGATATGGTTTTCTGTTTGTTTTTGCTTTTCTTCTTAAACGGATTTTTTAAAATTGATTCCTCTTTCACACAAAATAATAAATCCAAACTTTTAACTTTCTATTTCCATCCAAGGATATTATTATTTAAAGTGAAATTTCTCATCAGATTTCTGATGGGCTATAGGTAATACTGTATCTTTTATCTTTCTCAGACCCTGATTGTGTGGGAATCCAGTAGAACAGTCAACATTTTAACACAGAATTTAGGCAAGACATTCGAGAATCTTGTTCTGTACTTTTTCTGCCAAAATATATACCTAGTGAATTTGAAAATTCATTTCAGATATCCACCTCAGTGGTGACCTTCAAAGTATATATTTTTGTCATGTTTACGTGACAAGAATAGTCTCACCTATATTCTACTAGAAATTATTTTTGTATAAGAAGAGTCTGAAGGGTGACACAAATGGGTTGAATTCCTGCCAAGTACTATTTTTCAAACCATTCTTCCAGTGGAAATCACACTTTTCAAGACAGGTCCATGCCTAAGTCTGTTTAAGTTCCCCTACATGCAACAGATCTATGGTTTGGATATCCTTGTCTTTCCTGCATCTTCCAAAATCTGAAAACACCACAGAACTTTGAAAAACAGCAATAACTCAGCATGAGAGATNAAAAGTATGTAAGGAAGACAATGTGAACAAATGAATGAGAAAAGAGTACAAAGATAAATATTTCACAGAAAAAATGTCATTCACAGCAATATGAATGGTAGTTCACTTACATTTAAAAGCAGATGGGTTCAGAAAAGGAAAATGAATTAGAATATGGCAACACTTTTCAAATTCTACCCATGGTTTTCGGCTCTTTTAAACTCCTTTTTTTTTTTTTTTTTCTGTGTCTGTATTTATTAATCGTGTTTTTTGATCACTCATTCAAAA
>VYZQ01021305.1:3896-14691 GCA_013400655.1 Mystacornis crossleyi
CCCCCCCCTCTTCTTTCCTCCTACATTCTGTTCATCTACATGCACTCAGTTGTGGACATCTGGCTTGGCTGCCAAGGTCACGCCGTCCTTGGGACTTGTTTTGCTAGCTGTTCATCATTGCTATCTCAACACCACTGTTCTGCTGTTATAGTTCCTTTTCCCAGCGCTGGCATGTCAGCGTGACCACGCTCGTTTAACCATCCCCGAATGCAATTCTCAATAAATTTCTTATCATTTCTTTTGTTTTCATTCTGTTAATAATAAACTTTCCTTTGTATTGCAACTGTTTAAGTATGAACCTTATTTTGCCCCGAAGTTTCTTTACATTTTCCTCAATAAATCCATATTCTCCTTATGCACATAATTAAATTTTGTGTGTTTGGCGTTTAAACCAGTGTCAAACCACGACAAGTACTCACTACAGGAGTTACTGCACTGACTGAAGATATTAATTAACACTTCCTGAAACAGCATTTCTTAGTAAGAGGTATCTAACTTACTGGGTAAGCAGTAAATTCTGAAAATCCTTTGAATTGCTTGTTAAAAAGAAGATAGGCTGTCTAGGTGCCTTGAATGGAGAGAATGTACTTTCCTGACTGTACTGTTTGATCGGTGACTACCCAATGTCCAACAGTTTTCACCACAGCTTTTACTTCCTAGAACTTAGATTTATAAGTAATGCTTGTTGAGATCCGGTTATTAAAGTTCTTAGAAATGCCTCCACCCAAATTAAGGTGCCAACGAGACCATATGCCAGTGACAATAGTATGGGTTTTATTTGGTAGTAAATATGAGAGAGAGAGAGAAAGAAAGGAAGAAATAGAAAATAAGCGGGGGGGACAGAAAGAGTGACAGGGACAGAATAAGAAAAGTACCACCACTCCATGGATTCCAGCAATGTTCTGTTGATCCTCTCCAGCTGGTCTTCTTGATGGTGAAGGTCCTCCCAAAAAGCACAGAATCCGATGGGTTAATATATGCTCAGGCCAGGTGGGAAAATCCAGGCACCTCCCTGGGGGTGTGGAGTTTGTCATTGTTTCTTATAACAGAGTCTGGGTTTGTTGCATCACATGCAGTCCTGTGGTGCAAGGCTTCAGGAATGACCCTGGCAGGGGCACTTTGGGGGGTCTTTGATGAATTAAGGCACTGCCTCAGCTGCGTCTCATGTGAATGTCCCGTGGATGTGGCCTTCCCAGGGTTGGGGGTTCCAGAGCCAGTTTGTGTAAGGGAGGATGGGTTCATTGCCCTTGAGCAGAGGTTACAACACACCAAAACTTCCTCCCCCCATCCTGGCTGGGGGGGAAATCTGTGCAAACCAGCTCCCAGCAAATGGGTCTGTGGGCTACAGATTCCCCCACCCTGCAGCAAGACAGAGATGATTCTTCACATGGCTGCTGGGTTTAGCTCACCTTCTTTTCCTTGTTTACTTGTTTGTTTCAGGTGATTGAAGAATGGGTTTTCTCTTTATCTAATCTCAGCAGTTTGACTTTCAGTCCGAAGTTCCAGTCAGGCATCCTTCAGGGAGGGGTGGTCTTCTTTATACAGTTTTTGCTATAATGGGCAAAACTCTTTTGTATCAATGTTTGAGGCATGAACTATTTCAGTCTCTGACAACGCTCCCTAGTAAAACATGTTAACTTACTCTACACACATTTTGAAAGACAGCCTTTTGACTAGCATATAAAAAGTGTTCTATTAAGATTTATTTTTCTTTATGCTGTTGTTTTTAGTTTAGTTTCTTACACCTCCTTACAAATTAGGCCCTCTAGTTCTCTGACTAGAATACATTTTCTACACTTTAGGGGAATAAATGAGAGTGTAGCAAGATGATTGGATGCTGGAGTAAGCACACAGTAGATCCATTAGAAAACTGAACCATTTACTAGGTGGCAGTTCCTGAACATTCCACAGAAAGTAAAGTTGGGAAGGGCAAGCACAGAAGAAATTGACACAACAGACGTATTTTGCCCCTACTTCCTTTCACTCAAAAGAGCTCCAAAGAAGGCAACAGTAGCTCATAATGGCACTTAAACTGATAAAGAGGATTGCCTGAAATACCAGAAAGGTGATATGCCTTGATCTGTGCTCTTAGAAAGATTCTTTCAGTGGTAAAAATAATTTTCTGTTGTGGAAGAGACATGTACTTTCTGTAGAAGCTTTAAAGTAGACACCCTGACTTAAAAACATAATAAAAATACAGTGCTTAAAACAGCAGCTCAATGGATAATACCAAAAGATTCCCAGGATCCTTCTGGGACCTTGCTTCTTGCAGGACAGTATCAACATGGTCTCTCCATCTGCTCAAGGCACCACTACTTCCTTCAAAAATCTTGAGATGACAAAGTCTAAGAAACCTGGTCTAAAGCTCAGGAGTGTCCAAAATACAGCCTCTCTACATACACCCTTTCTAATGGCTCTAATATTCTGGTTTATGGTTAAGTAACAAGTATTTAGACATAAAAATTTGCACATCAACCATCTTAGGAACTCAGCATTTTAGTAAAGGATGAGAACAGCGTTTGTTAAATATGAAGGCTTCTGCTGGGAGTTCAGTATCTACAAAGGCTAAAATACTTGAAACCCATCATTTGAACAATAGTATCTATCTAAGCCTATTTCCAAACACAGAAAAGTGAACTGAAAGCAAAACCGTCTCTTCTGCTGCCATTTGCACACACTGATAAGGAAAACGTATTTGGTCTCCCTCTAGTCCATGACAGACCTAACTGAAGCGCAAGTGCTTTTTCAGGCAAACATTTCCAGTTAACATGTTTTCCAATGCTTGTATACCTGCAACATGCCATGCTCATCTTCCAAAAATACCCTGAAATGGAAGTCAGTTGATGTAGCAAGAGAAAAGGTTTTCATCTGTCTTTCAAGATTCTTCAGTCTCAGATCACTTCCTGAATTTCTATGAGCCATCTTGCACTTCATGTGAAATATCAGGTCAGGCTTTTGCTGAAAATGCATGACCAGGTTTAAAAGTTTTGGGAGGAGCCAGTTCAAATTATTTAAAACTTCTGATTTTCAGACTGCTTTTTTTTTGAATCTTCCTGTCGCTTACTGAACTGTGATGGCAAAGTTTTTACATCATCCCTCCACCACCCCCGCCATTTATCATCCTGAATTTATTATATCTAATAACCACAGGGACTTTAAAGTTATGTTAGTCCTCACTTCCCCTCCCCCCACCTGCTTTACAGTCACCATTACAACTGAATGGTGAACAAACAACAATGAAGGGACAGTAAGTTAAAATCATACATTTTATTGCCAAGTAGCATTTAGACTGACATAATAAAGGGTTTTTCATATAACCAAAGTGCACATTTCTATCCAGAATCATCTCTCCTGTAGTTCTGAATTCCAAGAAGGCAACACACTCTCCATTTCCTGGGGAGCCCTCTTTACTTGCTTCATTCTCCACACAGCATTCATTTAAAAATCACTTCAAATCCAGGAAATCACACCTTTTATATAAAAATTTGAGGAAAAGGACTTCCCAAATGTCCCTTTAAATCTTTACTCTTGTTTTTCTGTGATGTCTGTCTTCCAGCTTTTGAATACCAAGATGAAGTTTACAAACAATTCCAAAGCACTGAACTTTAAATTTAGATTTATTTTAGGTTTATAAAGAAAGCAATTTTACATCAGTAACTTGAAAAAATCAAGTTAAATATAAATCTTTCAACAAATAACAAGTGTTGTAGAAAAATTTTATTTTGCTCATTTCATTATGAGGCAGATACTGTAAAAACTGCCACAGAAACAGTGATACTGAAATTTACTTATGCATCTTATACAATTTTAGGTTAAACCCAAATACTGAATATTCAGAGCACGTTAAATATGTTCAACTATACACACAGGCAACAGCACAGCCCAAATGCCAAACTACCTGCCTATTTTAAACACAGTTTTAAAAGCACTTCATGAAGTTGCATGAATTCCAACTGGTATCACATAACTTATTTGAAAAGATGCTTACTGAAAAAGTACTTTCTTCAAATATATTTACAAGAAACAATATTATTCTTAGGGCTGTGGAAAACTGCTAGCATATCGAAGCTGAAGTCATAAGTTACAGTGATTTCAACATGATTTTTGTCACTGACTTCACTGATGCAAAGATTTCTTTTATCTACTTACTTTTCTATTAGATAAAAGGTGTAAAGGCCAGCTCAGATTTTAAAAATAGCTATTTGAAAAGTATTTCCACGAGGCACACGTGCAATATGAAGCTAAGTTATCACATATATCAAAACTCCAGCATTTCTTTTTATTCCATATGAAAGTCAACAATTGCAGCAAAATAAAACCAAAACAGAGAGAACAGCTGTTAGCTAACACTGTTAGCTTTCACTGAATTCCTTCTTAAGGCTATGTAGCTGAGTTCCAGGGGAAAATTACTTTCATGGGCAAACATATGGTATCATATTTTTAACCAAGTTATTAAAATGCATTTTAAAAAAAGATTCGGTACTTGTGAACTGCATCATAACTACAGGTATGGTCCAACAGCCATGATTTAGAGATGTGTAACATACAGATCCATAAAAATGCTTTAACATTCACGTAGTTAAGAGGCAAGTGATAAGAAGTATGACTTCTCAGTATGGACAGATTCAGTAATAATTATTAATCTTAGCTTGAGAAACTGAGATTACCTCCATTTTCTTATTCCAAGTGGCAACTTGACTGCTGAAGTGTATCTCACCAAAGCTCTCATTTTTATGTTAATGCCATAATCTGATAAAAATTCCACTAAACAGAACTGAAAATAATGCTACAAAAAACTTTCAGGTTTTAAACTTCAAATCAGAGGTGCAAATGTGATGGTTTTGGCTATATTCATGTGAAACTGTGAAAAGTTAATAGGCTGCAGCTTTATTCTATTTATTATCAACTAAACCACTTTGTTTTTTTGTAATGTTACATCTACCTATAGTAAACCAACTGTGCGTGCTCCAGTATACATGCATCTGACTCAATTCACTGGACATATGTGCCAGCTCCTGTCTAGAACCTACCCTTGCAGCATAACTATATACATTCTTCCTAGAGGTCTTACTAGCTTGAAATCAGTGCTATATTAACATAGCTCTGAGTTTCAAACAAATAGCCTTTGTTTGGCCACACTGAGTCAGCACTTGTCTGCAAGCACTGGTACAGATACAGTCTTCGCAAGGAAGGGATTGAAGAAATACATTCCTGGAAAGATGTTAAGTAACTTATTTCTTCAGCTGAACTTAGCAGTACACCTTGTAGCACCAAACCATAATTTGCTTAAGAAATTAAGGGCACTGTAAGACATACTGATTTACTTTTCATTTCTGTTCACAAAGCATTAGACAAAAAAGTAAAACAAATTTAAATCACTACATAAAAATTAAAAGCCTGAACACTTTGGAAGGTACCTGTTTTACCTAAACCACTTCAAATGTTTAGTAACATTTAAGACTGCATTTTTATAAATGTGAAATAATAAACTCCTACAAAAATATACAATAATAGCATGCATATTATTTTCAAAACATTTGGGGGGACAGATATGGTCTGTGAGTTTTCTACTTGTTCCATGTTTCATAAGCTGTTCAACTGAAATGTAGCCATGGAATGCTTCATAGTTAAGGCTCAGGGTCATATGATAACTCTAAATGAATCTAAGTATCAGTAAATGCCTTCCATTTTTTGGCAACGAATCTCACACTACAACGTAGTGAGCCCTTTTTTACCATCAGCGTCTGATGCTGTACAGGGGACTCACCTCTAGCGCTACGCATAGCAGCCACAAGGAACAAGAAACAGAGCACATCAGTGTCAGAGTTCCTAAAGCTATTAATACAAACAACCTTCTCCTCAGGAGAACAGATACTACTCAAATTCAGAGCTGTACCACCTCTTCTGATCAGACCTACAATCTCCTCTCCCAGAGAGCTACTCACCTATCTTAAATCAAGATCTGGAAACAATTCACCATCATGAGGCCACTCTGATGTCTTTCAGTGTTTAAACTGTCATGCCATTTTGTTAATGGTACTTCACATAAAGATCTTCCATTGCCAAATAGTTCAGGCAGATGGTCATATAAATTTTACAAGTATTATTCCAAACCCATAACATACTTAAACCAAACTTCACAGATTCATCTTAAGCTTGCACAGTACAGAAAAAAAATAAAAACTGCAATAAAACCATGCACAGAACATCAAAATAATATGTAATGTCTGATTTTGTTCAAGGTCTTGAATAAAAACACAGATGTAGTAGTAATCTCCTGTTGCGGGGTTGGTTTTGTTGTTGTTTGGTTTGGCTTTTTTTCTTTGTTTTTGCTTGTTTTTCTTTTTTTAACATATCAAATTTGAGATAAATTAGAGTAAGTCTCTATCCTGGGGTGACTGTACGATACTGTATTCCCTATCATCTGCCCTATGCCAGACATGAATCCTGTGTCTTCCTGTGTCTTTAAGCTGTTTCTCAGGAAAGTGGGGAGAGAAGCCAGGCAAATTTTTCTTCAGAGCAGTTTGTGCTCAAGGACACACACTCCCCTGCCTTCCTGCGGCAGAGCGGAGAAAAGAACTGATTCCCCATCTTCCCCAAATACTGGTTCTTCAGATTCCAAAGCAAGTCTGTGCTCTTAATAGGCATTTATGTATATATTCATACTTAAATTTTGTATTTCTTTCCATGTAGAAGAATAACGCAAATTCTCAAATTTACCACATTAACCCAAAGGTGAATTAATAAAACATGAAAATACTTAAGAATATCTCAACCAGTGTTTTTATCACATATTATTTCTAGTCCATTTTGACTTGTGTGAGATACGTCAAAATAAATATTTGAGATTTATTGTTACTCTTAATATTCCAAAAATATATTTGCTTACCACCATTTTTCTTGCTTCAAAGTCATCAATGAAAATCTACATAATTCTGACAGCACATTAGATACAAAATTGCACCAAAACCAGATTTTAAAAGCTATACTACTATTAGGTATTATGCAGTTACATAAATTGTTGAAATGCTTAACTTTTTAAACTAGCACATCAATCTAATTTGAGATGTTAAATTATGAATATGTTGAACAACCGATCATTTGACAGATAATCAAAAAGCATCTCACACAGTAACTTAGTATTTTCACCTCTAGGCTTCTGTATCATAACCTACGTGATTCTGATTCATCTGAATGATTCTACATCACTCACTTCAGTCCTGGACATCAAAGTAGTCAATTACTGGCTCCTCCTTTAATGGTTTGGATAAACCACTGTTTCCACTACTCCTGAAATTATAAAAATATCAGATATTACTCACATGCATGAAAAACAAGCTACAAAGTAAACTGAATCACAAACGCCCATGATGTCTCAGTGTGCACATCCTCACTGCATTGGTCAATAGCATGCACTTCTAAATTAAGTTTTATTTGAAGTACCTTAATGCTCCAGAAAGCCTTTGTTAACTGAATTTTGACAAAAACATATGCTTGATTAAATTAATGTATATCAATATGTGTCTGAATCGATAAAATTTGTTTTGGGGTTTTACCAGAAAATGTCATTTACAGGTAATATTTATTACAAAAATGATACTGTACTGAAGATTAAATATTCAAAATTTCTTTTTAAAAGAAACAGCAGAAGAAATACTTTTAAAGTGAGCTGATGATCAAATCCGCTTGATTTCAGAAACAAGATTCAAAAGCAACAAAAAAAATATGGTAATAGCAAATCCAAACACTGTAAAGATTTTTTCAATAAGACAGCATGAGATCTTCCACAAGATTTTGTAGAATTAAGAACTTCTAAAGAAACTTTACTTCTAGTAAAGAAAAATAAATGGCCAAAGCCCTTTAATTTTGCTACGTAACTCCTTGTCATTAATTAGGGTCACTGAAGACAGCAATCGCACAGAAGTGGAAATGAAGAGTAACAACCTGTTTAAAACTGACACTGAATTAGTGTCAGTTAAGCAATTAAGCAATGCTTTTAGAAATGTGTTTTGCTCTAGATACTTAGCTCTGAAACAATTTAAATTTTCTCAGAACAGCCTACTTTGTATTCCAGCAGCACCTACCAAAAGTAGTTACTGCAACATTAAGCAGCTCCTTTCTGCAAAAGGTACCTGAACACTGAGATGCTAATCTGGGAAAAATTTGGGAGGAAAACACTTCTGAAAGGTAAACCTGAACAAATAATAAGCCATCCATTAAAAAAAAAAAATCATAACTATGAGATAACTACAGGTAGCTGAAGCTGGCAGGTCATACAGTATAAAGACTTTCCTCTTAGGACTACTGACGAAGATGCCTTATATAACCCATCTTCAGTAATTCTCACTGTCTGATAAAAATTGTAGTTCACCTTTAAGCAACTGTGTAGTCATATCACACAATAAAACACATTTAGTATCTGTCCAAATTAAACCATTTTATGCCACTAAGACATTACTCTTGGTTAAAGGTAAAAAAAAAAGGAATCCCCAAACTTCCAAACCAGCACTCTCTTCCCAACTATGTAATATTTATTAAAAAAAATTTTAAAACCCCATAATATTTGTTATACTACTACCCCTATACCACATAGCCAATCCTACATTTTCGTATCACTTCATTTCATCTGTGGAAAGAACATCTTAGTGCATGCTGGAAGCTCCGAAGCTGTGTGTGGATTAGGAAAAAAAAAGAAACGGTGCATAAAGTTGAAGCTCAGGAATATGTTCCTTGGGGAACTCAGCACAAAACTGAAGAATACGGTTTTAAACCCAAATTCCTTACTTATCTGTTTGTTTGTAATGAGGAAGAGGAGGTGCAGGCCTGNAGAGGAAGGATATATATCTAAAAAAAAACCCTGAAAACAAACAATCCCCAACACCCAGGAAAAAAAAAAAGTCCTAGAAAGATTGTTCCAAAAAGGCATCTAACTAAAAAAATCAATCCAAATAATTACCAAACACACTGTATCTCTACTAGATTGTGGAGATGTCTTAAAATTTCCTCTAAATTGATGACTACTTTCAAGAGTGAGTTTGTCTNCTCTGCATTTCTTTATCTAGCACAGAAGTTAAGGTATTGCTTGGACAAACAGATTTCCCTCTAAAGAAATAAAAGAAAGGTTATTTAATTCAACAGGGAATCATATTCATTAAGAAGTTGAGAATGAGTAATATTTGTAAATAGCAGTTTTGATGTTAGAGTTCATACTTGTATTTTTAAATCATCTATTCAAATATTTAGTTTTCCAGCCATGGAGACCAACACTGCAAAAAATACATTTTCATTACCAAGAAGATACCCAGTATTCTAAAAGTCTCTTCACTGCTGTCTATAAAAGATGCAGAAGCAGCTTACTAGATTTGAGCACTGGTACCCAGACTCCTTTTCTGCATGTGAGGTCCACAACTCCTTTCTACTATGAACTGTATTAAACGATCAACTGTTAAAATACCAAAACCGCAATACTTATACTCTAGGGCAACATATCTGTTCTTTCAAAGAACAAGACATAAATCAGAAGGAACAACTTAATATCTTGACTCAGCATCACCAGAACACAGTTCACTGAATCTTTACAGCATATTATCTAAAGTTTTGGAAGCACCCTCTCAAACTCTGGCAGTAAATCATGTTAAACTTGTTGATCACAGCACTCTGCTAAGCAGCACTCTCCCAAACAACACTTCCTCTTCCTTGTAAGCAATTGCAGGTGAATCAGATCAGAAAAAAACCATTATGCATTAGAGTGGGGAAATTAAAAAATCAGTTTCTGTCCTCCACACTAATTAGTATCTATTATGTGATTGGCACCACACAATGAAGCGCCACACTTGTGTCTGTCCCATCTGCAGGGTCACCCCATGGCTATTGTCACAGGGCAGTAAGTTTTNGATAAGCTGAATAAATTAAAATTCTTAAACCTCATCAATGTCAGTTTCTTGCCCTTCCTGCACTTTCTTCTAAACCCATGCTACTGACATTTTCAGACCAAACTACTTCTTGTACACTAAATCAAACTGCATTTCTGAATGGTTTTTATTTGGTATTAGCAAGAAGTTCTTCACTGAGAGAATTGCCAAGCATTGGAACAGGCTGNCCAGTATAGGAGGGCAGTATGTTCTCCAGTATAGGAGGACAGTGTACTTTAGCATGTATGTTTTAGGCTCTGAAGCACACTCAACTTCAGTTGGCAGTCTGTGCCCAAAGGCTGCAATGGCTGGAGAANGTTTAGGGACTTGGGTTAAGGGCAGACTTGATAGTACAATTGGACTCAACGATCTTAAGGGTCTTTTCCCAACCTACATGATTCTGTGTCAAGTACTAAATAATATTTCCTCCTTATTTACTTAATTCATGCATTTCTAAATAAACTCTTCCAGATCATGAGATTCTCTGTGTTTGCTAAATAAATTCATACTCAATAAATACCAACACACGCATCTTGTTTCTTTCAAAATTACATATCAAATAGCAAAAATGCTGCAAATCAATGGGGTTGTGTATTGTTATAATTCCAGAAACGTGCACATGTTGAGTTCCATGCTTTGTCACATATTTGATAATTCATACATTTGAGAGCTCTAAGCAGTTGAAATCTCACATCAGTACACAGATGAATGCCAGTTCTAATTCAGAGCTTACAAAGATTATGTATTTGTCTTATTTCCATCATATTTATCTTTTTTATTTCATAATGTCTTTTTTCTATCAGTCTGTATTTAGGGACCAATTTTTGTGATATTGTGGCAACACTGATGAAAAACTCCACAACATTTTCAAGGTAAGTAAAAAG
>VYZQ01021306.1:10093-42625 GCA_013400655.1 Mystacornis crossleyi
ACGGGTGAGTGCTATAAACTTGCTTGTTGAGTGCATGTGCTCAAATAAAAGGCTACATTGTTTTCCCTACTCAGTACAGTTTGCTGGATTTTCAGAACTGGTTTGCTGTTTACCACAAACACAGAGGGCTTTGTAGTCACTCTGACCTTTGGATTAGAATTCATCCTTTGAAGTGTTCATGATTTCTCTAGATTTGACTAAAGCACATTTTTCCTTTGTGGTCCGGCTAAAATTCTTCCTTCAAGAATTGCTTGATGGTCAAAATATGGGCCCTTCACTTCAAGAAAGACACTGAGATGCTGAGGCATGTCCAGAAAAAGGCAACAAAACTAGGAAGGGTCCTATGAGAGGTTGAGGGACCCGGGATTTAGCCTGGGGAAAAGGTGGCTCAGGCAAGAACTTCTCACGCTCTAGAACTACCAGTAAGGAGGTGGAGGTTGACCTCTTCTCCCAGGCAACCTGTGGCAGGACAAGAGGAAATGACCTCNATGATCAGGAAACAGAAAGAAACCATTCTTGTTGATCCAAGGAAACCTTTAAGGAGACTTAGAACTGCCTAAACCTCTTGGGGTTAAAGTGAAAGCAGGAACAAGAAAACAACTGTAGCAGAAAATTCCTGTGCGCGTGTGCGTGTGTCTCAAATAGCTGTGTTCGTTCTTTAGACTTTTAGACCTTTAAAAACATCCTGGTCTGACAAGTTTTCAGTATTCACCAAATCTTCAGTTTGCAACTGCTTGCTGCTGAATTTAAAACCTGCAAGAAATTGTAGCAGACTTTTGCTACGCTATCTTTGTACATCCTATACTTTATCCTGTCTTTGGCTGGGATAAAGTTAATTTTCTATGGTTTGGATTTAGGATGAGAATAATGTTGTTAACACACGGATGTTTTAGTAGCTGCTGAGCAGTACTTACACTAAAACAAGGCGTTTTCTTTTTCTCATGCTGCCCTGCCAGACGTAAAGGGGCAGAACCCATCTGAATTCTGTGACAGGGAAGATTTGGCTTCATCATCATGTAGGTTATTAATGAAAATATGAAACTATTTACCCCTGAGGAGTGCTGGTCATGACCAGCAGTGGCAATACTGGTCTGTGTGGAGTCAGACTCAACGTGTGTTGCCATGGCTTTTGGCATAGATGTTTTTATCTCCTAAGCTATGTTGTTACAATCAACAGAGAGGCTTAATTTGTGGTTCCATAAGTAAGATCGACATCATCTTTTAATTTACAGTTACTCAGTAGAATATGCCTGGCTATTCTAAGCTACATTGAACTTGGGGATCTGGTTAGAATTTGGTTAGAATTTGTTTTCATCAGTAAAAAGGCAAAGTTTTTAATGTAACCAAACCCAGGATAAGGGAATAATTTAAAAATATCATCTTTCCCATATAGAACACATATTTCTTCTGACCACTTGGGCACATGCAGAAGTTTTTCCAGGGTCTAGGGCTGCTCATTCCAGTAAGCTATTTTTCCACTTAACAATAAAAGAAAAAAAAGTTTTTCTTTTATACATATATTAGCACATTAGCAAAGTGTATTGCTCTTTATATAGAAAACCCTTCTGGAATCTCTCAAAAATTATATATGCTACATGTGATGCTATATACAGTTTGGAATCTATAATGGCTACATTGCACTTACATATTATACTTCTCTTCCTCTCAACACAAGACTGGTTTCCACATCCTTCAGAAGCACCTAATTATTGTTTTGCGGAAAATCTGTTTTTCCTTGCTGACAAGATCTGTTGACACACAAGTTCTCACACTTGAGACTGTTACTTTTTCTTTTTTCTCTTTTAAATGAGAAACAGATACTCAGAGATTTTCATGGCACATTTTCCATTTGTTTCAACAAATGGAAAATGATTATAAATCATATCGTTTCTTAATGATCTTCAGTGGGTATAATCAAATAACAAGACGAAAAAAATCCATTCCTATACACTTTGGCTGCCAGTAGCCTAAAGCATTCATCAACTGATCCCTCTTAAGCTACAAGAAACCATTTTCTGCCTTGCTTCAGTCTCTTGCCAGTCCCAGACTACCACAGGAACTTATTTCACACACATCTTTTAGTTTTAGGACCTTTACTCAACTTTTCTGGGGATGAGAATGAAGGAAAGCAGAGAATTATAAAGGTTGATTACGTTTTGCTTGTGCCTTTTCACAGAACTGATACAATTAAAGCTTCTTATCCCACAATTTCTCATATGTGGACAGCTGATCCTTTCTTTAACACAATGTTGTCCACGCTTAGCAATGGACAGATCCTTATATTTGTTCACGCTGACAGTAATATTGCCTTTTTCAAGGCAGGAGTGACTGCTGCCTGTGGCAAAGATTTTTTGTGCTGGAGTATGTGAGCCTTTTTCCCCAGCATTTTAATTTCCAGACAAAAACTCTGTCATGCTCTTTTCCTAATGCTGTGATATTATGCTTCGAGACTGACAAAAAGGTCTTGACTATTTCTAGGTTGATCAATTCCTAATTCTTTTTCTTAGGAAATTTTTTTTTTTACATTTTTGGATGTACTGAAATCTGTCACCCTGACCTAACTATGCTGCAACCTGCCATAGGATTGATGACCCATTGCGTTGCTTTCATTTTCTGATTTTATACCTCCAGTTTTCATAGTTTTATATCTCTGTGGGAGGTTGATGCAATGTCTGATGTGCTTCTAAATGAGAAATCACCTCTCATCAACTACCGAACTAGAGTACATTTTGATGAATTAAGCTAGGAGCTTTCTGGTGTTGAAGAGTAAAATGAAGCATCTCTTGAGAAAGAGAGAAAAACCACAAGATTTTACCTCAGAAAATTTTTGAAAACATTCACAGCTGATTTCTAAGTATTGTTTTGGAACGTTGAATCTGTTTTACTGCTCCACTCTTCCCCAGTAAATGCAATGCACAATCAGCAAACTCTTCTAGTATTTGAACTAAATTTATTGTACCTCAAGGGACAGACATACTCAGATGGTCTGAACTCTACTGAAGATGGAGCTAGAGTAAAGGCAATTCCAATTGCATTGCATCTTATGCAAATTATCTCGGGGGCTAAGCATTCCTGGGCTTGTCCTGTGCTTGGATAAGAGACCATTTGTAAGTCCCAGATAAAGCAGGCACAAGCCAAGACGTCGTGGCTGAATGCTAGACCACAGAAAGTGAATGAGCTAGAAGGCAATGCTCTCCCCCTCATCACTGGTGGATGAGTCAGACAGCTAAAGTTACCAGTACTATTTTCATTCCATCAGTGAGAAATGTCTCAGGCGAATGCTGTAACTTGAACACATCAAAATTAGTGAGGTTATATGAAACTTTAGCTTCACAGGGACCTTTAACCAGGGTTAAACAATCCTACCCTCTATGATGCCTACACTTCTGGAAAATTATACAAACTTACCAAAACTTGTTGGTATTTCTATATTGGGAATGAACATAGGGTGCGGAAATAGCTGTCCTGTTGTTGCTGCTCTTACCTATCAGGCAAGCCTTGGGTGCTATGACTGGCATGACAGATTTTTTTAATCCACCTCTCATTTACTCAGAAGTGAAGAGCTTATTTTGGCCCCCATTTTAGCAGAGAAATTGAAAAGTTTTCTGTGTTTCCGAACGAAACCTCCTGCAGCCATTCAATGCACAGTATGATGTGGGACATAGCCCTGTGCAGTACAGTAACCAACATTTTTCAAAGCAGAAGCTTTATATGAAGTATTCAGTATTGTAAGGAGGGCTCCTCCTTCTTTGTGTGAGGTGAACTGGGTTGTGTGGATTGCTGAGAGAACGTAGCAAGGATGGGGCAAAAGGGAAAGGGAGCATGCAGAAAAAACTCACCTAGGAAAAAAGAGAGGCTAAACTACTAACTTTTCCTTTAGGCTAAATTGTCAGTTCTCATTTTGTAATGAAATAACACTATAAACTGATAATATCTATACTATTGTTGTGGTTTAAGCCTAGATGGAAAAGATCATTAGTTCCATCATAGGAAAATTTAAACATATTGAAAATTCGTGAAGCTGAAATTTTATATTTGGCCTGATAATAACAAAGATTAAAGACATTATTATGGTATACTAGAAGATGTGCAACTTTAAGATGACTGGTTAAATCACATAAAACCAGAAGAATGAAGTCAAGATGAAAAGCTACGATAAATATTTTCCTCGCTACTTCTCACCATCCAAATTCTGAATATGGAAGCTGTTCCAGCTTTGTGTTGCAGAATTTCTCTTCACTGAGCAGCTCTTTTCACTCTTTCATTCTCTCCTCCTTTTCTGGCAGTGAAGCACATTCTTTTTCCCTGTAATGTAATTATAGACAAACTCACAAACTTAACCATATTGCCATGATCTAGCATCACCCACAATCTGGCAGAATCCACTGACTGAAAACACAGCTCTACTTTAAAGTAAGTCATACAAATGCACTGTTTCTATATTTAAAAACACAGTTTCCATGGCATGACAAGCCCTGTCTGTACATACAGAGGACTGACACCAAAGCTTCTTTGTGTGGTGATTCTTTCTTCAGCTCTCAGAAGCAACATTAATTCAGAATTAAATGTGCGCAAGGATTCTTATTTAAAGATTCTGAATTTTTAATAATTTTGAAATTACAGCGATTTGTACTTTAATATCATTGCCAGTTAGGTTGCCTGATTCAGAATTTGTAGTTTTAATCTGAAACAGCTATTGACTCTGTTTACTTGGGAAGCAGTGTCAGTATTACACTTGGAGATTCTCGTACTCACTAAATTCATCTTTTCATTCCCATACTTTCTGTACATATAAGAACAGTACACATACAGAATCTTCTATCTGAGATAGTGGGTTTATTGTAGTCCAGTGACAGCTATTGCAACTCCAGTGAAGTTTTTTGGATTATAATGTCTAAGAGCAATGTCACGGAGCATGAGCTTGAGACCTTACAAATATCAAAGCACAACTAGCTTTGCCTAATATGAATTACAAATGAGTCACAAGAGAGACAAAAAATTAAATTTTAGATCCTTGAATTTCCTTTTTTTTTTTTCTTGGACATAGAAATACATTAAAACTCTGCCTTTCAAATAAGTTTAAAGATGTGTGCTGCAACCTCACTATTTTACTGTAATTTATCAAAGTTGTAAAAAACAGGGAATACGGACCCATCGATGCCTAATACTTTGCAAAGGCAGAAAGCTGGATATCAGTGTTGAAATCACAAAATTTCACCTAAGTTTCAGTTCAGCTAGCTCTTGAGAATAAGAAATTCCCATTGTCCCTGTCTCTGAGATACATAATTTCTATTTTTGTCCCATTTGTAGACAAGCAGGAGTTATGGAAAATAGCAGGCTAAGTCAGGGTTGTAAATAAACTATCCAGTTGTTCACTTGCTTAATTCAAAGGGTTAAGCATAAATTAATCTTACATGAGAAAGTAAGTACTCACACTCTAGAAGAGCAAATCAGAGTATTTAAATATTAAAGCAACAAAATATGAGGAAAAGGAGAGAGCACTTAATGGTCTTTTCAAACACATTTTTTCAAATTTCTCTAGGCAGAGTTTCTTGGAAAGAAATGCTTGAAAATTTTTCTTTGAATGGGATTCTAAAAGCACTGTCGATGATGATGATTGTTTATAGGTGAGGGAGTGTTTTCATTCAAGGACTGAGGAATCTTGCTTGTTTTAAATCACAGCTCATCACACTAACTTACAAAAAAGCAAATGCCAAATTAATAACTTATTTTCCTGAAACCAAACATTTCAATCAGGGTTTCACATAAAGTTTTTATTCAAGGATTTTTTTAAAAACAGCCAGACTAATTAAGTTCAAGAATCTTAAATCTGAGCTAGATCACTCTTTTTTCCTTTCTGCTTATAAAAGTTAGTCTCTCCTACAGTCATAAAGGGGATAGATGGCTTTAGAAGAAAAGTTCTTAAATTACAGTCTCATTCCAGTAGCTCATCCAAGAATTAAATACAACCTTTCAACGTTGTTTTTTGTTTTGCTTTGACATCCTGCCAATGGCTTTCCAAAAGCTCTGGGACGCTATAATTTCTACTGGAAAGTCACTTCCTCATGGAAATATTCTTTCATTTCCTTTGTTCTCTTCCCTCCTTGATGGGCTGGTTGCTGCTTGTCTCCAAAAATGCATGGGATGGGATGCAGTGAGTGTTATAAAGTCAGGGATGTGAGTCAAGAGACAGACAGAGGTGCTTGTTCAAAGTCATTCATCCAGTTACTTCACTGAAAGTAGGAAATTAATTTCTCATTGAAGAAAAATGTTTGCATTTGAACTTAACTGCTCTTACACTCACACCATAAAGAACGTGAATGCTACTGGGAACACAGAGAAACTGAGATGAAACACCACAGTCACTGTGAAAGTCATTCTAGAAATTCCTTCTGTATTGCTGTAAGTTGTTAAAAGAAAAAGTATTTTGTGTTCTTGGCTCTGTCAAAATATTGGGAAGCCATAAGAACTAAGTTCCAATTCTCTTTGATAACTAGACAGGAGCAGGAGGGAATGCTTTCCACAATCTTGCCATCAATGACAAACAACATATGTCCTGTAAAAAAGACTGTGCAGTACTGGATCATGTAAAAGTTAGCGTATTATACATTGTCTTGAATACACGAGTGTTGTGATGGCCTCTGGGGTCTGTCAGTCAGACCCCAGGATGCCACGACCTTCCTAGAGAGAGAGGTCCCGCAGGGGACAGCTTCCCAGGGGTCTCGGGTCAGGGCCACCAGGGATCCTCAGCAAGGAGACAGCCTGAGGCTGTCAGTGATCAGCTCTTAGCAGTGATTTCAGCTCTGCCTTGCGAGGTTATCCCAGGCCCCTGACACAGAGATGAAGAGACAGGAGCGTTGTGTAGCGATTCCACAGAGATAGCTTTATTTTCAGGCACTCTGAGAAGGGGGACAGGGCCAGCTGCCCCCTGACTAGCCATCCAGGAGCCCCTCTTTTATGGGGGAGAGCGGGGGTGGTACCCAGGGGTGGAACCAACGGGTTACAAAGGATTTGCATGTGCACCAAAGCATGATGGGGTCATCCTGTAACTAAAAGAACTGTATTTTCCTTTCCAGGGACAATTGAGGTAAATTTGTCACAATTCCCCAAGGGAGAGACGTGGCAAGCCCGTTCCTTTCCACAGGGTCTCATCCTAATGGGGAACTGCTTCTTCCAGGTGGCATCTCTCCAGGAGACAGCCGAGACAAGCCTGTCACTGCCCATTCAAGTGACCTCTCTCCAAGGGAGAGACCCGGTAGGCCCATCCTCCTCTACACACGAGGATATGTAATACACTCAAAAATCCAGCTTTTTCAACATGCTGACATACTCGTTTTTAACCAACGCAGGTAGCTCTGAATTCTCTCTGTTCACTTTTATTCATTAATCTCATCCTGGGTGAGGAGATTGAGTATACCCTCAGTAAATTCACGGATGACACCAATTTGCATGAGAGAGTCAATTTGCTGGAGGGTAGGAAGGCTCTGCTGAGGGATCTGGACCGGCTGGAGAGATGGTCTGAGACCAGTAGTATGAGGTTAAACAAGGCCAAGTGCTGGGTTGTACACTTTGATCACAGCAGCCCCATGCAGCACTATTGTGGCAAGAAGCAGGGGAGAAGAGTTCCTGGAAAGCTGCACAGTGGAAAAGAACAGAGGGATGCTGGTTGGCAGCTGAACGTGAGCTAGGTGTGCCCAGGTGACCAAGAAAACCGATGCCATCCAGGCTTGTACCAAGAATAGTGTGGCTAACAGGACTAGGTGAGTGATTCTTCCCCTGTACTCAGCACTGGTGAGGCCACACCTCGAGTGCTGGGTTCTGTTCTGGGTGCCTCACTGCAAGAAGGACATTGAGGTGCTGGAGTGAGTCCAGAAAAGAACAATGGAGCTGGTGAAGGGTCTGGAGCACAAGTCTTATAATGAGCAGCTGAGGGAGTTGGGGGTGTTTAGCCTGGAGAAAAGGAGGCTCGAGGGTGACCTTACTGCTCTCTACAATTTACCTGAAAGGAGGCTGTAGCCAGCTGGGGGTTGGTCTCTTCTCCCAGATAACCACAGACAGGATGAGAGGACACAGCCTCAAGCTGCATCTGGGGAGGTTCAGGCTTGACATCAGGAGAACTGCTTCACAGAAAGGGTTGTTAAACATTGGGATGGGCTGCCCAGGAAGGTGATGCAGTCACCATGCCTGGATGTGCTCAAGAAACTGTTGGACATGTCATTCAGTGCAATGGTCTAGTTGACATGGTGGTGTTTGGCCAAGGATTGGAATGCAGTGATTCTGTGTTTCTGTGATTCTCTAATTTTCCATTTGCTTCTGGATAAGATTTAAGATATGAACACTACCTGAAGTCCCAGACCTTCACTGTTTAGTTTTGGAGGGTTTTGTTGTGGTGGGGTTTTTTAGGACTGTGTGCTATCTCCTGAAAGCATCAAACCACATTCACACACTTCACACAGAGGTGACATTACAAATTGAGATTACAGTCAATTCCCAAACTCTCTACACTTTTCTACTATCTTTCTTGTTACACACTATTTAGGTCCAAGATAAGAATTCAAAGTCTCATTACGTCTCTGCTATGCTGTGAATGTTTTAGCAGAATTAGAAACTAAAAAATCAGGAAACGCTATTTGATATGAGGAGTGGTGCACCAGCAGAGTGTGACTGAGTGTTTTTTAATTAATGTTGTAGAGGAAGGGTGAGATCATCATTAGTGCTGCGATACCAATTGTATCACAACAGCCCTGGGACTGGAAGATATTCTGTGTTTTATTTAACGCATATGTTTGAACATCTATTTGTAAATATATTTGTATATGTGTGATGGCACATTGACCCCTACCTCCCTACCTATCCATCCATCTGTGGATAAAACTCTTAAAACATAATAATACACATCAAGAAAAAGGAGGAAGGGGATAAAAAACAAAAGCTGGATTGATTAATCTAGTGTTAGAGCTCAAGAATGAATAACAAAGTCCTGCCATTTAAAAAATATTTTGTGGAAGATTTATGGCATTTACTTTTAAAGACTGGAATATTAATAACTATAAAAGCAAAGGAAAGGTTATCACTGACAGTAATAGTGCTTTTATGGAGTCAGAAGATTAAAGTTATATTTCTCCTACAAAGAAATTGATTCCTCTTTGGAAAAAAAATGAGATCACACAGGGCTGTGTTGTTGAGCACAACAAGTCATGTTTTATCCAGGCCGGGATGAAGGAAAGTTTAGAAAAGATGAAGCTGCTGTCCAGGAATGCAAAGGTGGCACAGACATTTGCTGTGCATTGAAATGTGTTCTGTGACACCGGGACCTGATATACTCTGCAGGTCCATTGCTTGGAAGTGCTGGGAAGAGCTAGGATCCGAATTCTGGGATTTACTTGCTGTCAGGAATTGGGCAAAGAAAGATCTGATGTCACACATTAGATGAGAATGACTGTCAAGGTTACTGATGCTGAGTGGAAGCCAGGTAGGAATGTGGGAGGAGACAGTCAGTATGAGATGTGGCATGAGAACAGACATTATTTCAAGGACTTACTAGAAAATGGTCTGGCCGAGAACATACAGGCAAGATTAGGAGAAAAGTTGGGTAACATAAAAGGACCCGGTCCGATAGCATTATGGAAAACAAAGAGAAGGAAGAGATGCGGCAACAAGTAAGTCTCTGTAGGGGTTGAGACCTTTGTATCTGGAGCATAGGAAGTAGAAAATAAATTGTTGCAAATTACAGGAATTTGAAAGTAGGTACTTATCTTCAGCAAATAGTCTTTATCGTTTTGGTTTTACCCCTTCTGTTTGGCAAGACTATCTTGGTGGCACTTGCTTGATTAGATAGGCTTATGAACAGCTGTAAAAACTAAGTGAGTTCTGTTTCTGAGAAACCTTTCTTACCTGATTTAAAGGTCAATATTTCCTAATCTAATGTGTCCTGAGTGGACAATTTCATCCACGGCAGGTGCACCTGCTCCAGCAAGGATCAAGGCCCCCCAGTCGGTGACTTGTGTCTGACCTCAGCCATGTGATATTTGGCTTCAGCATTGTAACACTGACCAGCCCTGGCTGAAGTGACCGTATCTGACCACAGATCAGACTCAACAAGGGTATGAATGGAGACTCACCAGAGGGGATCTGTCGAGTCGGTCCTGCTCAGAGTAGAGGATTTGCAGGGGGTCTGCAATTGGGGGCTCTTCCTTTGAATGGGATTGCTGCCCAAAGTAACTCCTAGAGCCTGAGAGCTCTTGCCTGATTTGGTGCATGACTGCACATTCTGGGTTATCCTTCTAAAACCGCATGAATTCTTAAATCACTCATGTAGTACTAATTCCATTTGACATCCCAACTGACATCCCAAATTGGTATTTAAATGCAGATAGAGTTTTTTTTTTTTTTTTTTGCTTTAATTGATTCATCTGGTTTAACTGGTTTAGAAAGTATATCTCGTTTGAATATATTATTTCTGTCAATTTTATAAGCTTCCCTGACATCAACTTGCAAGTCTATGCAGAAAGAACTATATATTTGGAAAGTGTGAAAACTTGTAATAAGCAGTACAGGAAGTGTGTTCTGTGTTCAGCATCTGAAAATCAACAAACATAATCGTCACCATCCAAGCCTGGATCCAAAGAAAATAAGGGAAAGACATGAATCTGAGGAAAATAAGGGAAGAGAAAAAAGGCTTCATATTACATATTTACCTACCAATTCTTTCAGCCTTAACACTTGTTAAGGAGTAAGGCAAGAGAATCAATAAGAAAGCAGATATAAAAACATTCATATCCAAACTACCCCCTTTCCTCCACCCTTACAGGTACTGGGAAAAATACAGTAATTATATTTCTTTTTCTGATGAGACAGACCGGTGGCCTGTTTTGTTTTTGCTGCAATTATTCCTGATGTTTTGTTCCCAGCTCTTAGGAATTACAATTAAAATATTCCAAAACTAATTGGCCTTTACCTCAAGTTCGGATGAGCATTTTTTTCCCCCACATTATTTTGCTCAGCAAAACCATTACACAGTTGCAAAACCAATAATAGCATTAAAACTATAACCTCAATTTAACTCTACTGGTAACTGATCATGTTTAACATGTGAATATTTAGTCATGTGAAAAATGAAATGCTAATTAAATACAACAAACTATTTAGAAAATCTTGCAGAAAATATTAATAAAAACCTTTCGTATCACACCAAAGAAAATATCACAAACTATATTTGAAGCTGCAGGAAAATTAGTATGAATTGTTTCCTTATCATTTTCGAGTAGTCAAATTTTATCACATTAGTGATCTGAAAAGAGAAGGAATAAGAGACAGAGGTATACGAGATATATGAGACACTGCTATGAAAGCATTGAATAAAATTTGTAATGAAATTGAACCTGCAGGACGAACTAATCACAGTCAGTGAGTAGCCAAGATCAATATAAACAGGTCAGTTCTGTAAGGACGAGATACTGCAAAAGAAG
This sequence comes from Mystacornis crossleyi, assembly GCA_013400655.1. Taxonomy (NCBI): domain Eukaryota; kingdom Metazoa; phylum Chordata; class Aves; order Passeriformes; family Timaliidae; genus Mystacornis; species Mystacornis crossleyi. The sequence goes on from VYZQ01021306.1 coordinate 21,562, forward strand.
AAATGTTTAATCCTTTCTTTCTTCTCAAGGAGGCTCACAAATTGAGCTGCTCTAGCTGATTAGGTTTTCTGGAAAGAAAAACACAGCAAAACTGTATACAAATGAAGAAAGAAATCCTGTCATGCAGTGTTATATATTTGACTACATTGATTTTTCTTGTTTTGAAAGAAAATAGCAGCCCAAAGAAGTTTTGGAATAGTCACTGGTGATTTGCATTCTTAGTACCTAATTTTGGTGAACTTTGGTTTTGACATCAATTGATTGTCAACAATTCATTTTGGACTTATCTGTTTATGGAGTAGTCTCATCATGAAGCTCTGATGCCTTTAGCTTTATTCTCTATTCAATATTTATACCTCTGTGTATCAATTCCAACTGACTTTTTCCATCAAAGATAATATCCAATTTTGCACTGTACATCCAACTTGGTTCTACCACATTCTTAATTTGACGTGATGACAAGCAAGGGTTTAAAACCACAATTAAAACCCCCCTAGAATAAAATATCTTGTAGGCACTGTTCTTTTATTTATATTTATAGCTGACACGGAGATATTAAAGCCAGTTGATTAACTGGCATTTATTCACTAGAAGTTTAACGCGTGAAGGTGTTTTTAGTACTTGTATGTTGATGACCTGTGTTATCTGAAGTACTCAGCTCTGGGAGCAATAATATTTTGGGCCATCCCCAAAAGGAGGCCTAAAAATGATCCTATGATATAAAAATGTGAGCTAAAATGCAAACATGAACACAAACACAGAATTTGTTTATTTAAATGTGTTCCTATTATAAGAGATTTAGAGTAACTATGTAATAAACAAATCTAAGTATGAAATGTGCTGAGTCTTTGCCATGTATCAATTTTATCTATTGCAAACTTTTTTGCTTCTTTCATTTGGGATTGATTTGTTTCATCGGAAAGGTCATTATATGTTGGATTCTCATTTCTTTAGATCTGTTAGCCACCTCAGTCAGAGCCCGAATAGAGACGCAGGAGACGCAGTTTCTTCTCTAAATTTGGATGTTTACTATTTCTTATCTAAGTTACAATTACACAGAATGGGCTTCTAAGCTAACAAGGTGGAAAAATGGCCGCAGAGTTGCTCTTCCAAGGCTTTTTGAAGGCCAAATTATCCAATTATAAAATGCCAACAAATTTATTTTTACTTATAGCCCAATAATCTGTTAACTTGACCTCTGCATTGCGGCAATTTCTGTCCAGTCACTAATTTGCTCGAACTCATGAAGAAGGAAGAAAGAAGACATACTAACCACCACCCTAAATCCTCCATATTGTGATGTGACCTGTATATATATATATTAGTATAGCCCCAAAACCTATAATTCTATATCTTCACCCAGTGATATAACACACATCTATTAATTACACACTAACAATTTCAGTGTTATTACATAGATTTGGAAGCCTTTTCCAGGGCCTCAGATCAAATGCAGTGTATTTTTGGGGATCAGTGCTTGTTAACTCTGAGAGATTAAAACGCTCCGAATCCAGGGTTCCAACAATTATATACAGCCAGCAGACAACAGGATGCAGCGTATACATTACAATTAATAAGGTTCTTAGAGAATGCAGGCATTCTAAACTCAGCTAATACCACTTTATTGTGTCAAATCAACTTCACTATGGAATGGAAAGCTATAAAATGCCTTGTTTTCAAGAGATTTCTCAATATATAAATTTTATTGATGTACCAATTAGAGAAGTCAAACTCACACATTTTATTCTTTAATCTACTGGCCTCATTTTAATGATTTTAATTTCTTTTTCTTCCCCAGACTGGAGCTGCTGTGACTTGCTTTTTTGCTATAACAGTTCTCTGCTCATTTGGTATGTAGTCAACCTCTGCGGCTCTGACATAGCAAGTGCAGCCCTCTCAAACAGCAGCTGAATTTTGCATTGTCCTTCTCGTTCAGACAGCAGAGTGGCTGCTGTTCCCTTTGGAAATACTCTTCCACCATCCTCAGCAGGTGGGTAAGGATGTCTTTGATCCAGCATTAGCAGTGGTGAGTGCCCCTTGCTTTTGAGGGAAGTGCTACCCCTCCTGACTGTCCTATGACCTATTTGCCCTGGAAGTCTCATCCTTCCTCTGGTCATGCATTCTTTTTACTCCACCTCCTTCTGCCCCCTTTGGTAAAATGGCATTCTCATGTGTTGGCAGGCAGCTCTCTGGCTGGCTGGCAGGACCAATGGCCCCTTCCAGCTTACCCTGAAATACAGCAGTCAGGTCCCTGACTACCACATACACCAAAGTTATTACCACGGAAAATGTCATAACCTCGCAGGCTTTCATGTGGCAGGTTTGCCATTTTTTGAAACTGTTGCTGCCGTGTGATCATAAAGCACCCTCTAACTGGCTGCTTGTTTCCTTTGGGCATGGAAGTGCTGTTATATAAAGACATGTACCTTTTTTTTTTTTCTATTAATAGAAAGGAGAGTACAAATATGAATAGCTATTGTTTTACATTTATTTATATATTAATATGTATCCAAATATAAAGATAAAAAAATTCAAATATATATGTGGGCGCTGGTGGGCCCATAGCACAAAGGAGAAAGAGAATCCCTTGGTGGGACCTCCCAAAGGGACAGAAATTCTCTCTCGGTTATGGTGACTGAAAAGGCCACTCCCAGGATGCTTTGTTCCATTATGTTAATGTACCCCAGTTCTGCTTCTCCAGTTGGCCAGTTGGTCTCCCCACCCCCTTATACCTTATCTGTTCTTTCCCTAGAAAATTCTCCCTTCCCACATCTCCCATTGGACTTTGTTCCTTGCCACTCTCTCAGGTTTTCCCCACTGGCTCCTGTACACTAGTCCCACCTATGTGGGCCTCTGTGCCCTCAGACTATTGGTTCCTAATGCTCTCCCCGCCCCCATATATAATCCTAGATCCCCTGTTTTTCTCTCTTTTGTCACTGATCCCTTTCACGTGTGGGGATGAATAAACCTCTATCATGGAACTCTATACAAAGATCCTCCCTGCCTCTTTGCTGTAGATTTGTCGAAGAAGCTATCTGGTGCATGTGTGTACGTGTGAGAGTGTAGTGGCTTCCTGAACAACTTTCTGCTGGAGTCGGTTTGGAAGGTCACAGCACCCCACCAGAACACCCCCTGAAACTGACATATATATTTACAAGTGTATAGGCATATAATGTATCAGACACTCTTTATTTAGAACTAATGAAATTGTTAATAAGTTTAAATGAAAATATTATCTAATTAAATAGAAATAAAAAACAAGTTTGGATTCCACCACTTCACAAGGCTACTGAGCAGGCCTAGCTTCTTTAGAGTGGACAGACTTCACAGAGGTGGGGGACCATGAGTAAGTTATAGTAGGCATGCAGTCAGTCTCCTTCTGACCTGATCAGCTGCTGTTCTCAGAAGCCAGGGAGCTGAAGGACAAGTCGACCTTTCTGGCATGATGGGGCTAGCCAGCTCTGACTGCATGTTTGATTCTAGAAAGAGATACAAGATCAACAGTATGGCCCCAGAACCCAGGGAAAACCAACGTGGTGATGCCTCAAGGCATCAGTGGGTCTCTTTGGCAGCACAAGAGGATTAGATGTCATGGTCTAGGAAAGCAAAATGATTGGTGGCTAGTATTGGCAGTGATGCCGTGCAGACATTCAGGACAAAGTGACCTCGGCAAGGGAGACTTTCCTTGTCTGGGCTGAACAGTTATTATCCTCTTTTCATATCTAAGATGCTTCAGCCCATCGTCTTTTTGTCCCTGTGCTGGACTTGCTCCAGGAAGGAAGGAAGGAAGGAAGGAAGTCCGTATTTTTCTTGTACTGGGGACACAAAGCTGGATGCAGCAGTCCACATGTGGTCTCACTAGGGATTAGTAGAGAGGAGGGATAAACCAGATGGTAATGTTCTTCCTAATTCAGCCCAGGATACCCTTGACTGAAGAGGATATTCATTATGTTTACAAGGAATATGACCTAGTGTCGTGGCTTGATGATGGCCAAGCGCTAGGCATCCACAAAAAATTATTCACTTATTTTTCTCTGCTACAACGGAGCAGAGGAGGGGGAACCAAAACAAAAAACTTCATGAGTTGAGATAAGGATTAGGGGAAAAACACTCCAAGGCAAAACAGGCCCAAATCCCAAACAGTGTAAAGAAGATTTATTATTAACAGAATTAGAAGTAAAAAGGGTAATGAGAACCAAAGCAAACCTTCAGAACACCTTTCTTTCCCATCCCCTCCCTATTTCCACTGACCGCGCAAGGAAACAAAACATGGGGTTTTGGTCAGTATTTCACCTCTTAAAAGTCTTTCTTCAGTATGCTCAAGGAAAAGAGTTTCTTCTGCTGTGCCGTGGGATCCTTCCCATAGGAGATAATTCTCTGCAAACTTTTCTAGCGTGGTTTTAACTTCTGCAAGCAACAGCCTGCTGCAATGTGGATCCCTCTCACGGGTCAGGCAGTCTTCCCACAGCTGCCTAGTGTGAGTCATTTTAGTTCATGGGATTCGGTCTTTTAGTTAGAGCTGTTCTAGTTTGGAAGCAAAGGCTCTCTTCCTCTATCTCTAAAAGCAAGGGTCATCTCTCTCTGTTTGAGTTCCTCACTAGATTACAGCTTTTCAGTATCCAGTGTGAATACTTTTCTTCACAGGCTGCGCGTGGATCTCTGCACTCCCCATGCACCTCATGAATTATTGGGAAACAGTCTGTTGTGTTATAATCCTCACCATGGCTTGCAGGAGAATCTCAACTCCAGCCTTTGGAGCACCTCCTCCCTCTCCTTTTTTCACTGACCTCGGTGTCGTTATGTTGGTTCTCCTCATGTCTTCACTTTTCTTTTGTCTCTGACTTGGGAGAGAATTGGTGTCCACAAGTTTCATTTGGTCTCAAGTTATATCAACTGAAAAGTTTTTATAGAGTTCTACAACACTGAAAGGTTGATCCTGTCCGTGCTCTGTATCGGGGAATTGCTCGCCATGCCCCTTACTGCTGGCCATGTGGTCTCCGTCAGCACCGTGTGGGCTGGGCTGGCTGCCAGCTCCACTCAGCACCTTTTTTCATGCAGGGAACTGAAAAGGAAAAGGTTGCTGCTGCCCCTGCCCTTCTGTCTGCAGCATGGGTGGTTAAAAGCGGCTAAGCAAGTAAAGTTCATCGCGAGCCATGCTGAGGTGGCAGTGACCGTGCCATCTCGGCCTCACTGGTGCTCCTGGCGCTGCTCCCGGACACCTGGTCCCAGCTGCATGACTGCTTGCAGCACTGGGATGGCCTCCCCTGGCGGCACAGCCCTGGCCAGCGTGCCAGGAAGGGCCTGATGATCCTCGCCAGGAAGGGCCCTGGGGGGTCCTCACCACCCGTTGGAAGGGAGCAAGAAAAAGAGCTTCCTGCAGTTTTTCCTGTCTTAAATATGTCATCACAGAGGGGTTACCAATTTGTCTAATTGGGCTAGTAACTTGCCCATTGTCAGAGCCTTCAGCGGTTGGCTCTGTGCTGGACATAGAAGTTTGGAGCAGCTCTTCCCACCTACTAAAAACTAGACTGTTTTTAAACTAGCATACATAGTGATGAAGTGAAATTGGACTGAGATGCAAGACTGATGCAGGGCATAGTTAGAATTCACAATGATTTTCGCCAGTTGGAGAAATGATCTGAAAACTATTAGGTTTAAAGGCTAAAAGGATGGATGAAAGCATCCATGTTTAGGGTGAAAAAAGTGTAGAAAGAGCTACAGCAGTGAAAGAGAAAATAGTGCTTATAGAAGATGACAAGCTGAACAAAAGTCAGCAATATCACATGCAAACAAAAAGAGACAACCATCATCCTGGTTGATATGAAGAAAACCAAGAGATAGATAAAGAGCAGTTTCAGTTACGCAAAAGATAAAATTATCTTACCATTCTTCTCAATTTTTAGAGATCAGAGGGCAGAATGCCTTTTTTATTCACCACATTTAGAAAACATGAGAACTTAGGGAGACCAAAGGAGAACCTCTAGAAATCAGTGTGAAGAGCTTACTCCTGCCAAGGCTGGCTTGAATTCCTGGACTGTATCCTGAGTTCACTGACAAGAGAAAAACAAACCTATCACATTTTCCTGCCTTCTTCTTGCAAGACCTTCATCCCTTCCCAATGAAAAGGTCTATCAGTCTTGAGAAGTACAAAAATAAAACCAGAAATAACGACCTGTGAATCTGACTTAAAAGCAACTGAATAGTCTTAAGAAATATGATGGAAGAGACAAATAATGGCAGTCTTCAAGTTTATAAATCTCTTGTAGAGAGAGTGGGATCTGTTCTTTGGATTGCCATTGGACAGGATGGGGAGATTAAACTGCAGTAGGAAAATTCAGCTTGAATATTATGGAAACTTTCCAGCTATGTAAGGGCCTGATTAGCACTGGCTTTTATGGTCTGGGGAGTTGGGGAGGTTCTTGTCACCAAAGGTTTATAAGAGATGTTTTGATATATGTTTGCTAGCACTTAAATGGGATAGTGGATCCTGCTTGTGTCAGAGAAACATCTTTTCTCTCCAGTCTTTCCTTCCCAATGTCATTTTCTGCAACTCTTACAGTATAATAAAACAGAAATGCTTCAAGGATTTTCTTTTGATAAAGGTAGAGTTTGGGATGGGCAGACTGATTCGTGAGATCAAAACAATGCCTCAATATTCAAATGAAATTCAAAATAAGAGTTACTTTAGAATTCAAGGTCATTCTTTCTTTTTGTTTTTTGTGGAGTTTTTTGTTTGTTTGTTTGTTTTTGTTTTTTGTTTTATTTGAGCAACTAATGATGTATCTTTGACTTTTGACTAGTACAAAATAAGAGAAATGTGCTCCTACAGACACAATTTCCTATGCCAGCTCCTCCAGATTTTGGGTTTACAAGGATTATATTATGTCATCAAACTCAGACATGTTAAGAAGTGACTTTAATCATATATAAAAAGAAATTTTCACTGAGACCTGCTAACTCAATAGAAAAACTCACTGAAATGTGTATAAGGACATTCATTTTAGCATAGGAAGCACAGAGAATACAATCAACATAGAAAAATTTATTCAAGAATATTTCCTTAGCCAGAACATCTGTTTCAAAGGTGGAGTGATCTTTCCTAAACCAGTCTGGAATGGCAGGATGAGAATGCTAGGTCTGCTGGGGAAGATGAAGATCAGTGTTTGGCCTGTTGCATGTCTCCTTAGGTTTCCTTTGGACTTCCTGTTACCACAAAAAAAGAGTAAAACAGCACATCTTTTCCTTTTGTAAGTACTTCCTCCAGATAAGGGTAAAGAATTTTGTATATTGAACACTGGAGATTTTACAACCTATTCTGTAGCTTCCTGATGACTATATTAACTATTTATCAACTTGTATGAGTTTCAGGGCTTAGGGGGAGATCCTGAGAGGCAACATAGGTGCCTCCAGTTAAGGTTTTGCAAAGCAGAAAATTAGCTTTCTGTCTCTGCATAAAGTGAAACAAATCATACCACTTGCTCACTCTTCTTATATAGTCAGTGGGAGATATCATTTCCTCCACAGATAAGCTACAGATTTTAACAAGCAGCATAGAAAGTCACTAACAAAAGCAGAACTTGGGAGTTCTAAGCTTCTTGCTCCCTCTTCAGAGGAAAGTTTGAGTAATGTGTTCCCTGGGGAGCCAGAATCACTCCTTGCAACTCCCCTTGCTTCTGGGTCCCTGAGCCCCTGTGTGTGGCCTGGCTGTGTTGTCACACTACACCAGGCTGAGCCCCCCTCTTAATGGGCTGGCTCCAGTTTGTAGAGAGTGAGTTGGGGCTCTGGGCTGGGACTACAGGGCACTTCTACATGACCATGACATTCAAGTACCTTTTCAAAGCCTTACTAAAAAGATGAGGGAGTAAAAGTGCACTTTGCATTTCTTTCCCACGGGCAAATGCAATGAATGTGCTTTAAAATGAGTAACAACAACCACAATAAAATACTCAAAGAATTTGTTATTATTGTAGCAGCATGTGAATTTGTTTAATGAACACTTAAGCAGAGAGAATGGAAAGATCTTGATGTGTCTGTTGTTAGGGACTGTAGTTCCAGGTATTTAGTAGCACAACACATGACTCTCTAATCCCATGTGAGGTATTATTTATGCCTATACTTGGAACCTGACCCTTCTATTAAAACTGGAATTAGAAAACTCGTATGACTGAAGCTCACACTAGTTATATTGTACTGACTAGATACTGCAACTTTGAAACTTAAGCTTACTGCAATTCAAGCCATTAAAGACAAGTGCTAAAAACGTAAACTACTTTCCATGTTTAAAGAAATATTTTTATAAATATTGTGAAATAAAAACCAGAGTTAATGGTATTTTTAAAAATATTTAATGTTTAATTGTTTATCAACCACAGAAAGTGCCATCTTTTTTTGGCATATCTCAAAACCTAAAAGATTATATGACTGACCTTCCGTTAATCTACTCATGTTGCGCTGTCTTACAGAAGCATGTTGTTTTGTCTACATTTGTCTTACTCCAGAAGATGATAATGTAAGATAAGACAGTTGGTTATACGAGAATTCTGTTTTTAAAAATTCTGCTGAATAGAGCCAACTGTTTTTGAAGTCAAGATGGAAGAAGAATCTATTCGTACTTTTTCGTTTATCAGTCTCTTACAGCTATTTCCACAAGCAATAATGTATGCTAATAGGATGTGAAAAATAAATGCAAGATACTTAGAATTTCATAATAATGTTTTCTATGCTAAACTGCAAATTAAACAATTCCTTAGTTTGTTTCTGTTCTCTGCAGATGTTCCCACTGATTTCAATATGATGGCTGGAAGCATAGAAGACTGCATGAAGCAAGCAAGCAAGTAAACTACTCTAGTGCTAAGCTAACTAGTTCTTGGTGCAGTTCTGGATGTAACGAGGTCCATAGGAGGACCACATGCCTCAGATGTTCTCCAGAGTTGTGGGTCAGGAGTTACAAGATATACAGGCAGTTCAGATGCCCCATAGTTGTTGTTGTGTAGCCATGGTCAGGATTTTCTGCCACAGTTTAGAGTTTCCTTAAAGACTTTTATTTATCAGAATTGCCTTGAAAACTTCGGATTGTTGGTTTCATTCCATGATCAGAATGAAACAAGGCTGTTCCATCTGGCTGTTTCACCTCTTATTGAAATACTTTTGGAGGGCTAAGAAAAGCACTAAGAATCAAAATTACCAACTTGTGAGCAGGAAAAAAATATGCAGTGCCAAACACAGGGGAGAAGGAATTGTATCAAAAAATAGCTGAGGACAAAAGAGATCACAGCCAACTGAGCTGACCGTAAAAACACATATCAGTAGATAATGTGCAAAAGATTAACTGGAAATTCAATAAGTGATAATGAAGTGATATCTGCAACACTCCTCTAATGCTAGGGAAAACTTAAGCTACAGCCACATCATTTCTCAATTAAACAGTTGAAGAAATCAATCACTTTGCAGTTCTGTTTTTAAAGGAGCAATACCCTGAGAGGAACTTTGCATAAAACTGGAGTTTAGAAGCCCATCGTACTGTCTGATATGCCAACTTAAGGGACCTCTGGTATCAATGATTTCCAGCCAGGAGAAAGTAGAGCTCCTAAGAACCTAACATAGGATAAAATCCCATCCCATCTAGGCAGAAAATACTTATGGGTAAGAGTAATGGCATTCCCATGCAGCCATGACCTGGCTGTGCAAAAAGACAGGGAAGCCGTCCTGAACACTTGGCCACAAGGTGGAGGACCCCCCTAATTTGTTAAGTTTCTTCAAGCTTCTGGGGGCCATCTGCAGCCACTGCTTCCAGATGCTTGGTAAATTGGTAAATTCAGGTAAAATGGAAAAGAAAACAGCAAAACCAGATATTGAAAAGATGGAAATGTACAGATGCAAGCTAACAAGTTAAAGGTATAGAGCTGGAACGACAAGGTTTTTTCAGCCTGGGAAATCATCTAAAGTATCTTAGCTTTTATCATTCTCCAGCAAATTTTTGGCCCCAGGTAACTGAATGCTTACTTTTAGTTTTATATATTACTTCTAATTTGTCTTCCAAAAATATTTTTTTTCCTTAATTATAAGTACCTTCCATTTTGGAACAAATCATCATTTCAAACTGGAAGAGAATCCAGATTACTTTCATTGAACTAACTCCTTTTTCATGTAACAGCAGTTTCTCAGAAGTGAAAAAAAGAAGTATGTTTTTATATATTACTGGTTTGACCAAATATACAGTTAATTTCCTCAAGCACAAATAGTACGGTGGGTTTTTTTTTGTTTCTGTCCTTTTTTTTTTATAAGAAACATGGAGGGCATCAGTTTCTGACTAAGTATCTTGGATTCTTTTTGAGGAAATCTGCATGAATAGTTTCGTTGGATCCTCCCTCAAAACAGTGGAAGAGGTTGTAATTGTTAACTTAGATTTCTTGCAATTACTTTTTAAACAAAAGGTTGCTTTGCTGGTGAAATTTGGTGAAAATTTAACAATTTTGGTGAATATTTAACAATTAAAAATGGTTATGTGTAGTCAATTTGAATAGTGCTACATGACAAGATTCCTTTTTGATTAGACTTGAGAAGTGCTGGCTCCAAAGATCTATTTTTGATTGGGCACTATTTTTAGATGCAGTTCACTCTTCAAGACTGTTGTTAACATTTGGGAAGATACCATTTGGTCAGTTCAAATTGGGGTAGTACAGCATTTCTCTTCTCCTCAAATGTGTACCAGGTACAAAGAAATTTACCTACTTTCCCATTTACTGTTTGCCAGATCCCTTAATGCAAGAAGTTTTCTTTCTGTTTTATTGTCCTGAGTGGGCGTGCAAAGTTGTAAGCACTCTACAGTGGTCATTCCATTAAAATCCTTCCTCAGTATTGAGCTTATTATCAGATAAAAATAATGCAGAGTGTTAAAATTGAAGTCTGTGGGATTTCCTGCTCTTTTCTCACTTTGTTAAGATGGGTTTCCTTTCAGCTGCTGTCAGCAGCCATAATAAGCATATGTTCACAGCTGGTACCTTTGACTTTCTGGGCTGGGCTATGTAATTTTCTAATCCATTCTCTATTCTGCTTTATATTTTCAAACAGACTCAATGTTCAGGATGAACTTCCAGATTTCAGTGCTATTACTGTTCTTTCTAGCCACTGTAGATGTTCCTGTACCTGACATACATAGATTGGTTTCCTTAGGCAGAATTCACTGAGACAAAGGAACAGATTTTCATGGATCCCAAGAGATTGGCAACACGCATATAAGTCTTCATACTTAATTGCTGGATTGTGCTATGAGGATAGAATTAAGCCTTCTTTACAAAAGATTTTTCCCCCTGGCTTTAATTAGCACCTAGATTATCTAAAGGAAAAATACCAAACAAGAAGAGGCCTTTATGGTATACTGTATAATTTTACTGAGAACTGAATTAATTTCAGCATAATTAGTGACAGCTGAAAACCATGCAAAACATGCTTTACTTGAATCTCATTGTGGGTAAAATTAAGTTTTTGCAGGAGATTTACTTTTCCTAGAGTCTGTAAGGACAGGAATAGTAATAATTTTTTTTTTCAATAATACTACAGTGCTTTGGAATTTACTTTCAAAAAATTGTAGATTGATGGCAAAATTGTATAGCTGTCCATCCTTCCAAAACTTCACTGGCTTTGATAGCAATTTGGAAGATTAAACTANTGCTTTGTAATTTACTTTCAAAAAATTGTAGATTGATGGCAAAATTGTATAGCTGTCCATCCTTCCAAAACTTCACTGGCTTTGATAGCAATTTGGAAGATTAAACTAGTTTCATTGCATGAGATGATAGCTAACTTATACAAAATTTCTACATACATATTCTTAAAGCTCCTCAGTCTTCTGTTAAATCATCTTGATTTACCTTTGAAGCTTAGCAATGCAAATGAGAGTGATACAAGCAAAGGTTAGCTCATTCAGTGGAAGCTAAATGCACAGTAGTTGAGATAAATCTAACAGATGCAATTTGTTTAAACTTTTGCAACTTTTCTAATAAACTGAATGTTTAAGATTCATGTTTCCTGAATCTAGACTGATTCACTCAGCCATGTTGTGTGGGAAGAGAATTCTCTGCAACAATACATTGTTGGAGGAATAAACTGTAATTGTATTACTCTCTTCTGTTCAAGAATGGTTTGTGGAAATTACCTGGTATTATAAAATGGAAGAAAATGAGAACAGAGGAGAAAGTTCAGCAAAAGCATTTTCACTCAAAAGCTTCCAGCTTTTGGTGTCCAGTCAGAGCAATGCAGAACTGTAGTTGGGTCTTAAGCTCCCCTTGCATTTTATCTGACAGAGGGATCCTCAGAAATCTCCTCTCCGATAAATTTCTAGGATACACTGAGGCAAAATGCAAAGGCAAAGTGTGAGTTTTGGCCACCTCACATGGAGCAACACAGCAGAGCTGGATGGGGACTTGACACAGGTCTTCTGCCTGAATCCTCAGCTCTGACCCTTCCTTTGGAATGCAATGCCAAAGGAAAGGGATGATTATACCGAATGTCACACAGGGCTGTGGTATGAAAAGTGAGGTGTAATCCCCTGCTTGAAGGACAGTTTTGAAGTTGTGTCCATCATATTAGAAGGGAACAGACACACTGAAGTTTGGGTCTTGTTTGTTAACTTCAGTGTTTTCAGAGACTGGTAATTTTGTTTTGTAGTGTCTTGGCATGTGGACCAAATACTGACTCCCACCAGTTCAAAAACCCTTTTCTGTTCCCAGTACCTCTGTAACTTCCATGCATTTACTTACAGAAATTTAGGCATTTAAAGGGTTTAGCAATTAGGCGGCTGGTCTGAAACTGTCAGTGGCATTGAACTGAAAGACTTGGATAGAGAATAAATTGCCTAAGTCCAAGGTGGTTTGTTTGAACTCTTTTCTTACTTAATTTTCAAAATTTATGTCGCAGTTCATTGCAAAAGAAGAAGCTTTGCGTAAAAAAACCAACCCAACCCAACCCAAACAAACCTCAAACAAAAAGTCACGCTTGGTTAACTTTCCACTTCAAGATCATTCTATAAACCTGACACATTATTGTGTGCTTTTTTCACCCTCTGACTCAAAAAGACATTGCATTGTCCAAAAGCTTCTTGAACTCTGTCAGGCTTTGTGCTGTGACCCCTTCCCTGGAAAGCCTGTTCAGTGCCCAACCAACCTCTGGGTGAAGAACCTTTTCCTGATAGCCAACCTAAACCTCACCTGACACAATTTCAGGCCATTCCCTCAGGTCCTGTCACTGTCACCACAGAGATCAATGCCTGCCCCTCCTCTTCCCCTCACGAGGAAGTTGTAACTGCAATGAGGTCTCCCCTCAGTCTCCTCTTCTCCAGGCTGAACAGACCAAGTGACCTCAGCTGCTCCTCATTCAGCTTCCCCTCAAGGCCCTTTGCCATCTTTGTTGCCCTCCTTTGGACACTAACATTTTAATGTCTTTCTTACATTGTGGCACCCCAAACTGCCCCCAGCACTCGAGGTGAGGCCACCCCAGTGCAGAGCAGAGCGGGACAATCCCCTCCCTTTCCCGGCTGGTGATGCTGTGCCTGATGCCACCCAGGACATGACTGGCTCTCCTGGCTGCCAGGGCACTGCGGATTCATATCCAACTTGCCATTGACCAGGACCCCCAGGTCTCTTTATGTGGTGCTGCTTTCCAGCATCTCGTTCCCCAGTCTGTTCATAGATTGAGGGTTGGCCTGTTCCAGGTGCAGAATCTGGCACTTTCACTTGTTGAACTTCATGTGGTTGGTGGTTGCCCAGCCCTCTGATTTGTGGATCTCTCTCAGCAGAGCCTCCCTGTCCTGGAGGGAGTCAGCGGCTCCTCCCAGTTTTGTATCATCTGTGAACTTGCTTAGTATCTCTTCCTGTGTCCAAGTCATTTATGAAGATATTGAAGAGCACAGGGCTGAGGAGCCCTGTGAAACCCCAGCAGTGACAGGTCACCAGTGTGATGTCACCCCATTCACTGTAACCCTTTGTGTCCAACACATGGGCCCGTTGCTCACTCATCTCACGATGTGTTTATCCAGCTGTGTGCTGGACATTTCGTCCAGAATACCATGATAGACACTGTCAAATGCTCTACAGAAATCCAAAAAGATTACATCAGCTGGCTTCCCTTGGTCAGCTAGGTGGGTTACCTTGTCATCAAAGGAAGTCAGGTTTGATAAGCAGAACTTTCCCCTCATGAAGCCGTGCTGGCTGTGACCAGTGACTGCATTGTCTTTCAGGTATTTTTCAGTACCTCCCAGAATAATCTTCTTCATAACTATACCAAGCACTGAAATGAGACTGACAGGCCTGTAGTTTCCAGGGTTCTCCTTCTTGTCCTTGAAAATTGGGACAACCTTCATCAGTAGCTGGGACCTCTCTGGATTTCCAAGACAGCTCAAAAATCATCAAGAGAGGCTTTGGGATGACATCAGCCAGCTCTTTGAGGATTCTCGGATGAATCCCACTAGGCCCCATAGATCTTCAGGGATCCAGCTGGAGCAGCAGATCCCGCACAGTTTCTGGATCAGCTGGGAGTTGATTATTCTCACAGTCATTATTCTCCAGCTCACGTCACTGAGACCCCCTTGTTGAAGACAGACACAAAGAATGTGTTGAGCACCTGTGCCTTGTCAGTGTCCCTGTTTGTGAGGTGACCATCCTCACCCTCTGTCATTTTTACACCACCTATTGCCATTAATATAATTGAAAAAAAAATTTTATTGTCCCCCATGTTTCTGGCCAGCTTCAACTCCAGCTTTGGCCACATAAATTTTCTCCCTTCAGAGGCAAGCAGCATCTCTGTATTCTTCCCATATCACCCGATGTTGCTTGCACTGGGCATACAGCTTCCTTTTCCCCCCTTATTTCCAAGAGAAGATTCCTGTTCAGCCAACCCAGTCTTCTGCCTCACCTGACTGACTTCCAACACTTGGGAATTTCCTGTTCCTGTGCCCGTAAGGGGTGATGTTTGAAAAGTGACCAGTACCTGCAAATACATTTTTCCAGGGGCCTTTACTTACTAACTCCCAGAGAAACCTGAAGTCTGCTCTCCTCTTGTCCAGAGTTGAGGTTTTGCTTACAGTTTTTCTCCTGTCTGTCATGGAGCGTTCTGATGAGGTGTGCCACGACCCTCTTGGAAGTGTCTACGCAGGGTGAGCTGCTCCGGCCGGACTGCTGCGCTCCAGCCGGCAAGCTCGGATGCACCCATAGCTCCTGTCCTTTCCTGTCTGTTGAGCCTCCATAAGGATGGCTCCCTGGAGGGAACAGCTCAATGGGGGTCAGGCTCTCATAGGAGCGAAGGCAGGCAGCATCCATCTCAGCCAGAGAAGCAGCCAGGCACACACACACACTCGCAGGTGGATGACAAAAGAGTCAGCAAGGGTCCTGGTATGGTGTTCCACAAGAGATTTTATTATCACCCCATTATGGAGGGTAGTAGGGGGCCAAGGACGAGATAGAGGATAGGGTTCAGGTTTATATATGGGGTCCGAGGGGCGGGCAGGGCATCGAGACCGACGGTGTGTGGGTGCAGGGCAGTACAGAGACGGGACCAGGGCAAAGGAGCCAATAGGAATACCGCGAGGGAGGGGCTAAGGTAGGAGGGCTAATGGGTAAGCAGGAAAGGGGAAACATACACATAAGGGATAAAGGGGCAGGGAGAACAACAAATCAGTCAGTGCAACAGAACTGGGAGCATAATGTGTCCTAGGAGAAGCCTGTCACTCAAGTCTGGGGGATCACCCCCTGCCACAGCTCCACAGTGGGCTGGGTCACTCCAACACCTGTCAACAGAGATTTTGAAAGTGATTGCTTTGTGATCACTGTGCCCAGGACGTCCACCATTCTCCACCTTGCTCATGAGATCCTCTCTGCTGGCAAGCAGCGGATCAAGTCAAGATTAAGCAGGTCAAGTCAAGGTATTGCTATTTGTGTGCAAAGTCACACAGCCAAATTGTGTCTACCACCATCCTCAGTACAGGGCTGATTTAAATAGTACCAGATCTGAGCAATATTCCCATTAGACATATCCTGATATCCAGATTCAGGTACTTTTGTATGGGTTACAGTGCAGTAAAATTTGAGGGAAATATTTCTGTCAAACAAGTCTTAGTTCTGTTTCCTCCTGGTAGAATAATTATTCTGCAAGACAATACCATTATTTCTGTTGCATTTATTATGGCAGACTTTCTCTTGAACAGATGAAAAGACCCAGAAATCAAAAAATTTACTTGTTTAAATGCAGTTGAAATTGGTTCAAAAATATTGTGCTATGACTGACAAATGCAGGATAAAAATAGTGCATCATGCAAAACCAAATATAGGTAAGACTTCAACTGGTGGCACTCAACACAGCAGTGCCTTGGTGTTCTATTGCAGCCAGCATTATCCGCAGTTTGGAAACGGCTCTGTGAAATTATGGGATTTATATTTCAGTTTTTCTTTTTCTAAGAGTTTCCTGGACTGGTATTTGAATGTTGAGTAACACAAGTAAACATAATCATCACCTATATAATAAGAAATAGACACTGTATGTGAACTTCAAGATAAATCAATAATGCACATGTATAAGCTAATTCAGCTTAGATGTAAATAAATGTGGACACACTTAACTAAAATAAGAGCTGGGGAGTATTTTAGCCTTTTAGAAACCTAACTTTTACAGATCTGTCATTACTGTAGGGATTTTTAAATCCACAAGCTGCAGGAAAGGACTGTGCAAAAAAACTAGCTCTGAGAGTTTTACTTCAAGTATATTTCCCCCTTTTTTTTTCTTTCTCTTCTTTCTTCCTGGTGTGATTTTCCTAGGAAAAAAGAATCAGAAAATCACAAAAAAGAATCAGAAAATTTGAAATGAGTTAATCAACATTCACATTCACAGGTATACATCTGATACCATGATCACAGAACTTTGATGTTTTTACTTAATTTTCATAAACTGTACCCTAAACCAGCCACAAATATAAAACCATTCACAGTTATTATACTTTAGCTTATGTTATTGTCTCATAAAATCTGTGGATAACAAATATTTTGCTCATCCTCTTTTACTGGGTTTCAAAATATTTTTGTTTTTCTACTCACCCTCAGTTTGGATTGTAATCCATTTAATCCATGTAAAGACTGCATTTTCTGTCTATGCTGATGTCAAAAGCCAGAAATTCAAATAAAACCCTCTGTCAAAATCACCAAGTTTCACCTAATCTTGTGAAAAATCCAGAGATTTTGCATGGTATCCGTTCAAAACCACAAATCAGGACAGCTTTCCTCAGTACTATGTTTCATAATACAAGAATGCCTGTGAAGTTCAGAAAAACTTTCGAAGAACTTGGGCTAAGTTTTGGATTTTAACAGAATTAAAAAACAGATGTTTCATACAATTTGGAGTTTTGCAGTGAAAGCTTTGCCCAGCTCTTATTCACAGCTAAATGAGACAACGTTCACTAAGACAACAGTATTTTGTAAAGACTTTTTTCCCATTTCACTTAACAAGGTGCACTTTGAAGAATCTTTATGAGAAAATTGATCTTTCTGAGCCCCTAAAATGAAGAAAAAATGACAGAGGTTGACTGGTTTCAGGTAATCCCAGTTTTATGACACTGTGAATGTATACTATGTTGAAAGAGGAATAGAAGTTTGCAGTGGACATATGTCCTGCTATCCAGTAGTCTGGAGAAGACTTTCTAGCCTCCTACCTAACTTCAGACTAACCACATTCCTTTTCAGCTTCTACTTTTTTTATCATCTGAGTTGCTCTTTTCCTCTCCTTTCAAATGTGTGACTTACAAATACTATTGCCACACTCAGCTTATGTAACTTTATATGTGGCTGCCTGAATAGAACAAAAGACAATTTTTATGTAGCTGGCACATATTCTTTGAACATTGCTAAGGTCTTACTACACCCATCATTCACAGACAACTGTTGGCACTACTAACTCATAACACCTCCCACAATACAAACTGCAACATGGTGAGTTCCTTAATATATCCTGTGGATTGTGTTGTGTTAAGGGAAACATTCCAGAAAATATTTTTCCAAAGGCACGTATCACATTGTTGAAGCAGAGCTCACTTTTTCCTGAATGTTTGTAGGGTGGAATGGGTTGAAAATCACTCTGTTTTGTATGTGGGCTAAGGTGTGCTAGGCAGAAAAATGCAGACCCCACTTATTTTATAGTTATTTTGAAGTTCAGTTTTCACATGTTGCCATTTATTTTTGTCCAGGCTTCCCCAGAATTTGTCATCTAGGCTCTGAAAATCTGGTTCCTGGAGAAACAATCCAAAGAAAAAAATTAGGGGAAAAAGAAAGATCTTTAGAGGCAGTAATATTTTAGTGATAAGACAAGGGACTTTAAGGTCACATTCCTTTTGCTGGACACGGTAGTTGTAGATATACACCAGAAGAATGTTCACAGAGCTTTTAAAATGTAATAGGCAGGCTACAAGGGGAAAGGGTGTGGGGCGAAAAACAAAAGTTCTCTGAGAGTATAAAGGAAAGTGTAACTTTACTTGAAATTGAGAGTTTGATAAGAGTATCTTCAAAACTATTCTATGATACCATGAGATATTAGATATCTAAAAGAAATTTAAAAAAGAATTAAAGACCAGCATGAAGCTCAAAGGTACTCCAGCAGCCTGCTAATCCATACCTTTTAAGACATCAGGAACAAGCATATATCTAATAGGAAATATACAGGTTTAGCTGGAAACAGTGTCATGATCCGGTTATTAAAGTTCTTAGAAATGCCTCTGCCTGAATTAAGGTGCAAACAAGACCATATGCCAGTGACAATGGTATGGGTTTTATTTGATAGTAAATATGAGAGAGAGAGGAAGAAAGAAAGAAATAGAAAATAACTGGGGGTGGACAGAAAGAGAGTGACAGGGACAGAATAAAAAAAATATCACCATTCCATGGATCCCAACAATGCTCTGTTGATCTTCTCCAGCTGGTCGTCTTGGTGGTGAAGGTCCCTGCAAAAAGCACAGAGTCCCATGGGTTAATATATGCTCAGGCCAGGCAGGAAAACCCAGGCACCTCCCTGGGGGGGAGAGAGTTTGCCATTGTCTCTTACAACAGACTGCAGGTTTGTTGCATCACGTGCACTCCTGTGGTGCAAGGCCTCAGGAATGACTCTGGGGGGCACTTCGGGGGTCTTTGATGGATTATGACACCCCCTCAGCTGCCTCTCACCTGAATGCCCTGTGAGGTTGGGGGTTCCACAGCTGGGCCAGTTTGTGTAAGGGAGGATGGGTGTTCAGCGCCTCTGAGCAAAGGTTACACCCGAAACCTTCTCCCCTCCACCTCATTTCTAGGGGGGTGGAGTCTCTGTAAACTTGGCTTCTGTGGGCTGTGGTGTCCCCCACCCCAAACTCAGTCAGGGAAGAATCTCTGCTGTGTTTGGCTTTCTTGTGGATGCATTTCTCTTCTTCACCCTTGATTGTTTTTTCCTAGGCCTGAGATGATTAAATAATGGGTTTTCCCTTTTTCTAATCTTAGTGGTTTAACTTACAGTTGAAAGTCCCATTCAGGTATCTTCTGGAAGGCTTCTTTGGTTGTGACTTCTTTATACAGTTTTTGTTATAATGAGCAAAACTTTATATCAGTATTTGAGGCATGGACTATTTCAGTCTGTGAGAAAGACAAAAGAACTTAGAAGTGCTTATCACATGGCACATAATTACCTGTTTTCAACCCAGCATATGAGACTTACATGACAAAATAAGTAATACAAATTAAAGGAACATCAATCCTGAAACAATCAGTTCCTTTAGCATTTAACATTTGTGGACTTGTACTTGAATGCCAGACAACCTTTAGGTAAGTCCAGTTTCGAATATACTGATCCTTCCACTCCAAAGACAGGTAAAAATAGGAAGCCGTCCCATGGAAAAAGTAAAGGCAAAAAGATATTTTATAGCATTGCCCAAGTAACTTTAATAGTTATGAAAGGTACACAGAACGCCCATGATCTCATAGTAAAAATATATGTTTCTTACACTGGGCAACGGAGTTATGTAAAAAACATCTGCCAGCCAAGCTCTGTCTACCAGACACTTATGCCAGAACTTTTCAGGAGAGAAAGTGTAAAAAAAAAACCCAAATCCAACCCCAAAAATCAACCCCCCCCCAAAATTCTGCAGTTAATATAAGGAGTTGAAGATAGAAGCCTCTCACAAAAAATCTCTATTCAACAAATACAGAAGCTCACCTAACTGGCTTTGCTCAAAAAGAGATTTTTTTTTCAACTGATCTGAAAGGAAAATAACTACTTGGCAACCTTTTAAAATATGGCTTATGGCTAAATGTCCTCACAGTTAAAGGCAAACAGAAAGAAGCTTTTGGTAACAGCTGCAGCTTTTCTTTCCAATGATGTGGCCGACTCTTTTAAACACTTTGTTTGTCTTTTACTAAAGCTGACATTTTAAAAATATAATCTTGGAAATTCAGTCATTTCAATACTATAGACAATATATATATTGTCTTTAGGGCAGTGCCCATAGGATGAAGGTATTTTTCCAAAATAAAAGTTTGTGTGGGGGGGAGTTATTTGGGGTCGTTTGTTTGTTTGTTCGTTCGTTTCCAGAAAGCATGTTTTTCTCTGTAAAGGAAGAAATGGGAAAAACAAGTATTGCTTTAGAAAATATAATTTTCTAAGGCAGCTTAAATAAAGTCTTTTCAACTATACTTTATGTGATATTGTATTGTCTGCTTTTCTGTTCACATGGATTTTCCTCTCTTTTTTTCATAATGAATCAGCTTGCATGGATGTTTCTGAGTCTTTTCCCTGTAGGTGCTTAGGGATGCCTAATTTTTAAAGGCAACGTATCAAACCCTAAATTTTACAAGCAAGATACCAACATGAAAAAATGAAGAATGTAGTCATTATGAAAACTTTTCTGCAGTTGAAAACTTTATTTAATACAAATTTATTTTTAAAAAATAGAGTATTTTTAAGAATTATTATTTAGTGATCATAAGGTTGATGTAAATTATCATGTCTCTATGGGCCCTGTTGAGGTTTATTGAATTTTTGCATAAGAGATGCAGTTTTTGTAATTTTAAAT